>JABUQX010088473.1:0-2500 GCA_015478945.1 Trachelipus rathkii
AAGGAAATGTTGAGTAGAAGTGGAGAAAGGTGATGGATGTATTTAGAAAAGACAAATTTGATTTGTTCGGTGTAACTGAAACAAAGATGAAAGGAAACGGTGAAAATGAGTGTTGTGGTGTGAAATGTGTGTGTGCTGGTGTGGAAAGGAATGAGAAGGGGAGAGAGAAGGAGTTGCAATTCTGATGAGTGACTTGTGGTACAGAGCTATAGTAGACTTTGTGTATATGAGTACTAGAATTCTAATGGTTAAATTTAAGCTTGAAAAGGTCAAGGTATGTGTGGTTGTGACATATGGTCCATCTGAAGGTAATGTTGAAGAGTGAACTATTTTCTAGGATAAGCTGAATGATGTTTTGGATGGGATGAGTAGGAGCTTCAGATTGATTGTGTTGGGTGACCTAAATGGTTGGATAGGTAATCAAAAATGGGGTGGTATAGCAGGTGGCTTTGGGGTGTCGGGAGAAAATGATAATGGTAGGAAGGTGATTGATTTGTGTGAGGAGAGAGGTATGTGTAAATACTACTTTCTTTAAACACAAGAGTATTCATAAGTATACTAGAGTTGGTGTAGGTAGAGAAGGTATCGAAGTGAAAAGTATGATTGATTTGAAGTGTGTGTTGGATGTTAAATCAGTGAGGGGGTTAGAAATGGGATTATCGGATCATTATGTTGTTTCATGCAAAATTAAGCTAGTGGGGGCTTGGATGGAGAGGAAGGTGATAAGTAAGGAAGTGGGTAAAATTAAGAATGAGAAGTTAAGTGAACAAGGTAATAAGGATAAGTATTTAAGAACGCTCGCAAGTAAATCAGTTGAATGTGAACAAGTCGAAACTGAACAAATGTGGGAGCAAATGAAGGAAGCAGTTGTTAGCAGTGCAAAGGAAGTATGTGAATGTGCTAAAGTAGGAAGTAAGAATGTTAACAGTGAGTGGTGGAATGAAGAAGTGATCCAAGCGGTTAAAAACAAAAAAGAAGCCTGGTTGAACGTATTAAAGCCAATGATGAAGTTTCAAAAGACAGGTGTTTGGAATTACATAAGGAGGAATAAAGAAATACTAAAATGTGCATACGTAGGAGGAAAAAAGAAAAACTAAAAGGTGCATACGTAGGAGGAAAAAAGAAATACTAAAAGGTGCATACGTAGGAGGAAAAAAGAGGTAAGTGAACAGTTTGGAAGGAGGATGAATGGGGACTTACAAGGGAATAGGATGGTCTTCTAGAAAGAAGCGCGAAAGGTTAAGAATGAGAATAAGGGGAATCTGCTTAGAATTATGAATAGGGATGTTGCTTTCGTAACTGATGAAATGGATGTGAGGGGAGTATGGAGGGAGCACTTCGAAAATCTGCATAACATTGGCAGTAATGAAGAGGTGATAGTGAATGTGTGTGGGTTTGATGGTGCAAGAAGGAATAGGTATTTTGGGGATGATGTCATTAGTAAGGAATGGGTAGAGTGAGAAAGTTGAAGAATGATAAATCTGCAGGTATAGATGAAATTACTAATGAAATGATCAAGAACGGATGCGAGATGGTGATTGATTGGATTTGGAAGTTGTGTGGCAAAGCGTTTATGGAGGGTTTAGTTCCGAGGGATTGGAGAAGAGCAGTAATAGTATCCTTATATAAGGCTAAGGGAGATAAGGGTAACTGTATTAATTATATGGGATTTAGTTTATTGAGTGGTGTAGGGGAGATATATGCTAGTATTTTGGTCGAAAGAGTGCGTTGAGTGACTGAAGGACTGATTGGTGAAGAAACAAGTGCGTTTAGATGTAAGAAGGATGTGTGATCAAATCTTATACATTCGAAACAAATGATTGAGAAAATGAGGGAGAAGAACAATAAATTGTATTTAAGTTTTATGGATTTGCAACAGGCATATGATAGGATTAATAGGGAAGCTCTATGGCAGGTGTTAGTGATATATGGTGTTGGTGGTAGGCTTCTGAATGGAATCAAAAGTATGTATGACGATAGGAGCGTTGTAGAATAAAGGTGTCGGAAAGTGATTGGCTTATATTAATAGGCGGAGTGAGCAGGTAATGTGTTATGTCTCCTTGGTTATTCAACTTGTATATGGATGGGGTTATGAAAGAATAAGATGTGGGGGGTGGCAGGAAATGATGTTAGACAGATGGAAAATGGAAGAGAGATGAGGGTGCCACTACCTATTATATGCGGATGATTTGGTTTTGTGCGGTGAATCTGAAGAGAGTTGAGAGGATTGGTAAGCGAGATTTGGGAAATATGGTAAAGGGAGGGGGTTTGAACAGTAACGTAAGGTAAGAGTAAAGGTTGTGGGTTGTGACTGAGAGAGAGTCTTTGGTTGTGAAGTTATTTAGATGGTGAAGCAGTTGGAACAAGTGTCTGAGCTAAATAATTAGGATATATGTTGGGTGGAAAAAGGGACGGATGATGCATGAGTGTAGAAGGAAAGTTGTGAATGGCAGGAAGGTAGCTGGTGCAATTAAGTCGTTGGTGGATGTAAAGGAACTAC
>JABUQX010088473.1:12500-15000 GCA_015478945.1 Trachelipus rathkii
TGCTTCTGTAACCGTGGCCGCCAATTATAGAGGACCCGAACCTTGCCCTAACGTGTGATAATTCTGTTCTGCCCCTTGGTGTATAATCTCAGGCTCTAGGTGAAGCTATTTAGGTTTCGTGCGGTTCACAAGTGAAAGACCTGCATGAAGTTCCCGGAGGATCTTCCCAGGCCATATCCACAGCATACCCTACGGAGTGGGGTCCGGGAAGTAGTGTAAGTTTCTGGCTTGTGACCTGTTGTGGGGAGAAGGACTAGTATGAAATATACGCCTTTCCAATCCATCCTGATATTTACTTTTATGTTTCATATGTTTTATTTTCATTTATTGATGAGAAGTTTGTTATTTAATTTTCATGAAACTAGCTCTTCAAGATAATCCGTTATTAAACCAAGGTGTGCACTACTACCATCTGTCGGGTTCCCCGCTTGACCCCACCTCGGTCCCTCCTACTTCTAGACCAGATGTTTCTCCTATAATTCCTTCTACTTCACCTGAAAGTCATCTGTCTACCCTCTGCGATTCGTCGCCTAGTACACCCTCGACATCCCAGGTGCCCAAACAGTTGGGCAATCCTGAAAAGGCACCTCCGTCCTAGTCGTTCACATTTGTTTACTCCATATGCGGCTGCCCCCGGGACTACCAGCTGACACATCATTCCAGATATATTACTTATTTTGACCCAATGCCTCCAGAGCTCTTACTGAGCAAAGTACCATTACTCTAAATGATGCACTTGAAAAATCTTTAGGAGTTGAAGATCCCCCAGTCACGTTAATGAAAAACGGATCCCTTCTCGTTTAAACTACTAACCGGAATCAAAGTTTCATCTTGTCATTCTTAACGTCTCTTAGAAACATCCCTCTTATTTTCACTCCGGATGAAATAAGAAACACAGTAAAGGCTCTGTTTATTCTTTAGAACAGAAAAACGAAGATATTGCGGTCATTCTAAGAAATCTCTAGAATAAAAAATTTCCCGTTACAAACGTTTACAGATTTCCCTACAACAACAAAAACTGCTACAACTGCTACCACTGCTAGAGGGATAAGAACAACGTATTCGATCTCAGCATCCTTTATTACATAGGGTTTGATGTAACATGCATTAAGCAAGTCTAAAGCAAGTTTTTATTCAAGGACCGCACTACACCTGCTTACCACCCTCTTCAGTTAAATTCTGCCTCCACTCAGGAGTCAGTCCGACTCCTTCTTGGACCCCGACTCCTTCCTCAGCCATCCACTCTTTACTCTATTTCTTCTTTTTTTTTATCTGGAACCCCTAAGAGGTGTTCTTAGACATCCTTGAGGGTGTTGAAACCCATAAAATCAATTTCTATGGGTTCGTTAACCTAGGGAAAGATACCTCACTCGGGCTATTATACGTTTGTATACAGATTTCAAAATTCGACTCCAACACCGGTGCCGAAGCCCCACCGTGTTCTACAGTATGAGTCACCTCAGACTCACCAATTCCTTCGCTAAAACATGTCGGCACCTTATTTTTCACCTATCTAAGGCCATATCCAAATTAAAGGGTTCACCACCCACTTGCAGGAAGCGTAACGGAATGAAACCATGGAGCAAGAAAGCTGACACTACCAGCTATATATGCCCCAAGTTTGGAAGCTATCATATGTCTCTATCCCCCCTCAAACAGGGAGAGCTGTATATATATATATATATATATATCTCTCCCTGCTTTTGAGGGGAGGAATAACGAGCATATGATAGCTTCCAAACTTGGGCATTATATAGCTGGTGTGTCAGCTTTCTTGGGCTCCATGGTTTCATTCCGTTAACGCTTTCTGCACAAGTGGGGTGGTGACCCTTTAATTGGATATGGCCTTAGAATAGGTGAAAACTAAGGTGCCGACATGTTTTTAGCGAAGGAATTCGGTGAGTCTGAGGTGACTCCTACTGTAGAAACGTGCCGAAGCCCCACCGTTTCCTACAGTATGAGTCACCCTCAGACTCCAGAATTCTCGCTAAAACATGTCGCACCTTAATTCTTTCACCTATCTAAGCGCCATTCAACTTAAAGGTTTCACCACCCACTTGCATGCGAAAAAAAAAAGGAAAAAGGGGAAGCGTAAACGGAATGAACCATGGAAGCAAGAAAGCTGACACTACAGCTTCATATATGCCCAAGTTTGGAAGCTATCATATGTCTTATCCCCCCTCAAACAGGAAGAGCAGTAATATTATATATTATATTAGTATATATATATATATATATATATATATATTATCATATATATATTAATATATATATATATATTATATATTATCTATATATATATATATATATATATATATAATATATTGTACTACTGGCGACTACGATTATTATATATTGTATACGCACTCTTTTGACCAAAATACCAGCATATATCTTCCCTGCAATACTCAATAAATTAAGCTCCCCTATAATCCTACTCTTACCTTTCCCCCTTTCCTTCTATAAGGGTACTAATTACTGCTCTCCTCCACCCTCCGAA
>JABUQX010088473.1:27500-32536 GCA_015478945.1 Trachelipus rathkii
AGGAATAGGATTTTCGGGGATGAGGGTTTGTTAGCAAGGAGCGAGGTCATTGGGTAAGAGTGAGAAAGTCGAAGAATGGTAAATCTGCCGGTATAGATGAAATTACTGGTGAAATGATCAAGAACGGAGGCTAGATGATGATTGATTGGATTTGGAAGTTGGGTAATAAAGCGTTTATGGAAGGGTATAGTTCCAAGGGATTTGGAAGAGAGCAGTAATAGTACCCCTTATATAAGGGTAAGAAGTGGAACTGTAAGAAAATTATAGGGAAAATAGTTTATTGAGTGGTGGGGAAGGTATATGCTGGTATTTTGGTCGAAAGAGTGCGTCGAGTGCACTGAAATGGACCTGATTGGTGAAGAACAAGGTGCGTTTAGGATTGGTAGAGGATGTGTGGATCAAATTTTTAGAATTTTACCCTTTTCATATTTATAAGTTAAAAAAAAGTCTAATTATTCATACTGATCAATGAATATATGCCTAACGTAAACAAAAGTTTCCACATCAAATAAAGCAAACATATCAATCGATCTGAACTCACGAATAATAATAGTAAAAAAAAAAAAAAAAAATTTTAAAAATTGAAATTTTAAATTTTTTTTTTAAAATTAAACATTTTTTTTTAATTCTTTTTAAGTTTAAACTTTAAGACCTTATTTGTTATAGATCATACAAAAATATTCTAAAGGAACAATTTTACAACTAACTGTACCTCCAGAAGCCTCCAGAGCCTCCCCATCCCAGCCTCCCAGCCCTCCTCCCAGCCTCCCCCAGCCTCCCACCTCTACCAAGCGTACCCTCCATCTAATGATCTATTATTCATATCTATTGGCATTATGGAATTCATTATATTTTGTATACATAACCAAAATTTCATTTATTTTTGTTTATTGCTTTAAACAGTTTGTTTTTTACGTAAAATTTCTACGCTTTTCATATTTATACTAATGAAAATTTGTATGTTTTTCCATACCCTCAAACCTGTAAATCAGTAAATCAAACTACCCAACCTACACTCCTGCTACCCCAATCCTGGATATTTTACATTAACATAGTTTAAACTATAACACAAAATTTGAAAGTGAGAATCCTGTTCAAACTTATATGATACAATGAATATAATGCTAACGTAACAAAGTTTTTCACATCAATAAGCTAACATATATAATCAGAACTAATAGTATAATGTACAACGACAAACCTATACACACACCCTACTCACACTTTTTTCTAACATATCATTGTCATTTTTACATTAACATAGTAATATTTATTCTTCAAAATTTTATTCATGAACTTGTGTAATTGTCATCACTGATAATGAATATATTACTATACATAACAAAATTTTAACTTCCTTTAACTTAAGATAGCATTCAAACTGAACTACGAAATAATGTCAATGCCAATAACCTACATACTTAAGCCGAGATATAACCGCTAACAATACAAAGTTCCATAATTTTAACAACAGTAAGTAACTAACATTGCATACGAAACGTAACGGAACTGATGTAGTAAATATTCCTTTAATAAATCAGATATCTATTGTTTTATTAATTTATTTATTTTCAAATTTTTCAATTTCATTTCTTTAAAAACTTTTTTTTTGTTTTTAAAAAAACTTATTTATTTTCAAGCCTACTTTACATGCTGTTAGTTCTTTCATGTGAGTCCGTTATAAAATATCTAGAAAGTTTTTAAAAAAATTTTATCTCTGCTTTAATTTTATTCTTTTAACTTTTTTGTTTTAAAAACTTTTTATTTAAAAAACTTTTTGTTTTTTTAAAAAAACTTATTATTTATTTTTTAATTTTATTTCTTTACAAGATTTGATGTTTAAAAACAATCTTTATATTTTTATTTCATTTCTTTTAAAACCTTTTGTTTTAACTAAAAATTTTATTATTTTTTTATGTTTATGACGTAAAAAAATTTACATTTTTACATACACTAAAACAGTTAAATAGTACATCAAGCCACCACCCGCATCATGCCCATCATCCATGAAGTCTATAGATCTATTGAATCTAATTAGGATAGTAGATTAGCGAAATATATTTAAAGTTTTTACCCTTTAAAGTAAACTAAGAGCATACATCATTAACACACCACACACACACCGTAGAAACAACCTCACTAGCATCTTAGCCAATAAAGCTCACACGGCAGGAAGTAACAAAAAGTTTCATTTTCTATAATCATATAATTTTCAATGAAAAGAGCATAAAATAAATACATAAAACATACGTTTTATATTTTAAACATATTAATTCATCTATTCAAAGGACAGAAGTTTCGTGCATAATTGAGCAAGTTCCTCTATATTTTCCAGAGATTCAACCCTTTGAAAGGAATGTAAGTATAAAATACGTACAGTTACTATCCATTCTTCAGTCATAACCATGTTCATTAGCAGCATTCTCTCATTACAAGGAGAAGTAAACGTATCCCAGGCTGAATAGTTGTTAATTCGCACACGCTGTATATCACATCATTATAACAGTAAACCGCATGCTTTCGTTGGATATACATTGTAAGATTATCTCGTTCGCTATAACTGAATTAAGTCTCGACGTATGTCGACCTCTTTATAACATTGAGCCGTTAATTTTGTTTTTCATTTAAACCAGCTGTATATTTTCAGTCTGAAACGCACAGCTGAAACCTATACACGTAGCGCGAATTGACATCATCGTTGGGTATTCCAATTAGTTTGCGTGACATCAATATACTTTTAAATTATCAGATACGGTTAAAACAGACCTTATTTATATAATGCTTACATACTCTGATAGATATTTCCCAGAGTGCGTCCATCAGATGAAAATACTGTAGCATCTTACCCAAGGTTCTATGAGTAAATTATAATACTTGAGTGAATTCGTCAAGTCGAAATGAAATAAAGGTCTATTACTTGCACTTCCAATTGGAAACAGGTAATATATCGCTCTCCATTCATTTTTTTTAAAAAAAAATAAAATGACATCGTTGGGTTATTCCGAGGTCCTCTGTAAAGATATCCAATGCGCTTAGGAAGCTGAATGAGAACGACATCATAACTGCACAGCGAAAAACGTCTTACTGACGAAAATAGTGTGTACAAACAGACTCAAAAGGTAAAGAGATTCTTTTTTCGAACCAAATCAGAAGAAGGTCAATAAGTACTACGAAGGATGACGAACATATCGGTTCAAATAAATACCATGTACATACTCTACACCTATTCGTTTTCTGTTCGTGTTTGTATTTTCATGTTCAGGTTACCGTTGTAAACTTTCATTACATCGTTTTGTATTTTCAAATATACCGTTTCTTACAATCAATTAGTTTCACTTTTTATATATGTATGTCCTGTTTCACTAGAGTTATTAGATACAAGTCCGAGTTTTATACTTGGGGCCTTAACGAGCAAGCTGTTTCATGATTGTATTGTATTACTGTTTTCACTAGACTTATCATATACGCAATTGAGAAATTGTTAAGCTCCTCCACTTTTCGGAACTTACGCAATACCTATGATCCTTGTTTGGCTCGTTTTCGAAAATTAGGCTATACATTTGTTGTTGCATGTAATCAGGATACATAAAACAATTTATTAAAAACAATTTTATGTTTTTGCTACGTCTTTATGTTTTTTTATAACATTAGCAATAGAATTTTTTTTATTTATTAGGATAAACTAACATAACAAGTTTATCCTCGGTAAGTTAAACATGAACCTAACATACCTTACATACACACAGCCGAACGAATAAACAGCCATCACTAACACTCTTAACCAATAATGTTCACATGATGGAAGTAAACAAGTTTTCATTTTTTTACAACATATTTTTCAACGAAAAGAGCATTATATAAATAACCATAAAACATACGTGTTATCTTTAAACATATTAATTCATCTATTCATGAGACAGAGGATTCTGTATATTTTGAGCAACAGTCTATATATCTCCTCCAGAGATTCAATGCCTTTGACAGGATGTAAATATAAATGGCATCTGCAACACTTAAACCATTTTTTCTACTATTTTGGTTCAACAGCATTCATTCTCTCGCTCCAGAGAGAAGTAAACTGTGTCCATGATGATAGTTATTAGTGCATGCTATATCTGCAATTATATCGGTAAACCACATGTTTCAAGTAACTAGATTACACGCGGTTTGCTATATGTATTAAGTCCTCGAGTTTAGCAACATCGTTAAGATGCGATGTTAATTCATTTTTTATTTTTAATCAACAGCTGCAATATTTTAAGATGTTCGAACTGTGAAACCTAAACACGTACGCATGAAGTTGCCCCATCGATTGGTCTCCAATAGTTGCGTACATCAAGCGCTTTTACATTGTCACACGACAGAAAAGCAGCATATATCTAGTTAAGAAACCGTTCTCATCACTGTTCTCTCCAGTCAGATATTTCACTACCCCTCGATGCATCGGATAAACACACTCATCCGTTACCCAAGCTGCTACGATGTCTATAATTTGATGAATTCTTCACAGATATGAATAGGGTCTATTAATTTGAACCCTGTGGCTGGAATCAACGCAATGGATCGGTCTCCATCTCGGTTTACGAATAAATTATAAACTGACACAGTCATTGGGTTATAACGAAAGACCTCGTAAAGATATAAACAACAAGCGTAGAGATGCGAGGAGATGTCATCGTACCAGCACAGCGAAAATGTCTTACTGATGGAAATCGTATGTATAAACAGATTCAAAAGGTAATGAGATTCTTTTTCTTTCAACCAATCATTAGAGAGTAAAACAAGGAATAATAGCGCAAACGATACCAATACGCAGGTGTTCATAACAGTAATACAACATGCTGGCGCGTGCGGTACAACTTTGTTTAAAAAAAAAAATAAACAGATCAGTTTCGTTAATATATTTTTGTATTTGTTCGTATTTGTATTTTCAAACCCCGGGCTTACGAGCAATTCGTTTCAAAACCGGTTGTATTTGTAATTTTTTCTCCCTTCCTTTGTTTCCACCCCCTCCCATACCCCCTGTTTTCAAAATA
>JABUQX010088474.1:0-32540 GCA_015478945.1 Trachelipus rathkii
TTAATTAAATAAAATTATAAGCATAAATACTCTAAAGTATTGCCAAACCAAATACTCGAAGAATAAATAGTAATGATGTATAGTTGCCAGTGGATTTACAACTTGCAGGTTGAGGTCCCGGGAGTCAGATTTTCGAATCGTCCCTACTTTGTTTGGAATATATATCCCACTTTGTAGCCACCTTTTTCTGTGTAACGAGGGCAAAACCTATTTTCAAACATTGTGGGAAATACAAAAAAAAAAAAAAAAAAAAAAAAAGAAAAAGAGTGATAATTATATAAGGTTCCATCGCTTAAGCTTTAGTTCTGAGTTAGAAAAACCAGTGAAAAGAATTAGAAATCTCGTATGAAATTAAATTTTAAGAGAAGAAATATACGAAGAACTAAAATGCAAATAAAAATATGCAAAAACCCTAAAAGGAGCTAAATATAAATTTAGTTATAAAAAGGAATTTAAAAACTAAGAAAAAAATCAATAAATTGGAAGGGTCAGTGGAAGGGAGAGAAATTAGAAAATGAATGATAAAAACTATATAGAAATTAAGATCTGAAAGTAAAATTAAAGAGAATAAAAAAAGCGATAATCAGCAAGGGTCAATTGAAGAGAGAGAGAGAAAATATAAAAAGGAAAACTTAAAAATTACACAAAAGAATAAAGATGAAATTATAAATAATACTTTCCCCGACATCAAAGCTTCTAACTCTTCATTCAGACTTCAAATATATTTCTATCACACATCTAAAGAAGAAACGTAGGAGAAATTTTTTTATTAGTTTTATAAATATTACACATCCATTTCCATTTACTCTCTCTCTCTCTCTCTCTCTCTCTCTCTCTCTCTCTCTCTCTCTCTCTCTCTCTCTCTCTCTCTCTCTCTCTCTCTCTCTCTCTCTCTCTCTCAAGAAGAGAAAGTCTATTTTTTGTTTTTTTTAAAGCCAAGGAAATGACATTAATGAGATCACCTTTGACAATTTTCTTCACCTTACACAGACACAGACACAAACCCACACACATACACACACACACACACGCACACACACATACACACTCACACTCACAATATCAAAGCTAATAATTTTTTCCTTTTCCTTTTTCTTTGGTAAGAGGGGAAAAATTATAATAAAAAAATACAAACGAACTACTTTCAATTTAACTTCTTTTTGTTCCAAAAATTATTAAAAATTATAATGAAAACCAATTATTATTTTAATTTAATTGAAACGAAGATTGACATATTTTTTACATGTCAATTTTCAAACACACACAATACGAGTTTCTAATGTGACGTCACAAAAGGGGAGCAACCGTCTGTTTGCTTGGAATGTGACGTCAGAAAATGTGAAGCGAATTGTTTATTCTTATAGGTAGATTTCTATTTTAAAGTAAAGCGCATTATTTCATATTAAAAAATCAGGATGGAAGAGCTTTAAAACCGTAAAATATATATATATATATATATATATATATATATATATATATATATATATATATATATATGTATATATATATATATATGTATATGTATATATACACATATATATATATATATATATATATATATATATTATGCATATACAGATATATAGGTAACTATATATATATACATATACTCTTTCACTATATATATATATATATATATATATATATATATATATATATATATATATATATATATATATATATATATATATATATATAATGGTGGAAAAAGGAAATGGGCACATAACAGACATCTGGAAAGATACACAATTTGATTATTACTCAGATTATGAGTCGCCATGGTACTATGATATAATATATGTTGCTTAAATCAAAGATTAAAAACAATTACTTTACCTTGACGGATGCTCTGACCTCTTTTTCAGATGACTGTGTAATTGCAATAGGCTTTTAATTAGACCCGCTATTTATAAAAATGTAAAGATTGTAATGATGATTGGGCTTTGCTCACACTACATTGAAAACTGATCAATCCTAAGTTAGCTCTCGTATGGGTAATGACTAAGTGTCATAGTCTAACTAAAACGACTCTTCCTTATGGTAAGAACGTGCATGTGATGAAACTTGTTTCTACAAATGCCTAACTGTCATTTTATACTAAAAAGCATTAATATAAAATGAAAAGTTTCACAAACAGATACGCCCTTTTGTTTTTCAAATTTAAACACCTAAAAAGTTTATTGATTGATGACCTCCTGAATTTCCCTTATGACCTCAGTTTGTGGACAACTGCTCTAGAATATTTATTTAGTATTTTATATTATCTGAGAGATATTTTGCAAGATCAGCCCTCAATTCATCGGCCTCCTCGTGTTCCTAAACATGGCTATTGAAAGCGTGCAAATAAAAGGATATTGGAAAATAGTAGAAGAAATGTTTCAGATTTTACTAGTAAAGTACAAAAAAAATAAGCATAATAGGTGAATCTATGGAAATTAACCTAACTAGGGCAAAAAGGATGCGGAGTGGAAATTTGAGGTCCACAATCCATTCTCAAGGAAAGAGATCTATAACTAGATAATTTTGAATTTTTTGAGCTACCGAGTAAGAATATTAGATAAAGAAAAAGAAAGAAAGAAAAAGAAAGAAAGAGATAGTGAAGTCAAATTATTGAATGACTCTTTACTAATTCAAAATCAAGAATTTTTCAAAACAATTCAAACATCAAATTAACGATACCAAGAAAGAGACGCTGCGTCCTCGGGGTTTCCCAAACGTGTCCCGTGTAGATTACCCCATATGTATAGTATTTTCTGGCAATAATTTTTTCATTCGTTGTGTATTTTTCAGTATCTTTTTTTTTTGTGTCTTGGAATGCTCTATATATATATATATATATATATATACTCTTATATATATATATATATATATATATATATATATATATATATATATATATATATTTTTTATGATGCTATCGCTCACTGTCAGTTTTTCTTTGAAAGGAATGATAAAAAATAATTAATAAAATAAATAAATAAATAAAATTAAGTAAAGGAAAATAAAGAATTAAAATAAATGAAAAGTAAAGCCCACCTGACCCTTCGCTAACGCAATTCCCTCAGGTGGGCACAGACATGGGACTTAAATAGAGCCAGATGAAATTTTTGATTGAACTAAATAGTAAAAGGTAAAGCAGATGATATCACAGAATTCAAGAGGTAACTGGAAGGAAAAAGGTACCACACAAACAAGTTATCCTGGATTCTCAATCTTCACACAATTTTCATGAGAGGACACCTCTTGTGTTACGAGGGGGAGCGGCAGTGGTGGAGGAATGCGAGAGGGCTGAATTCTCGCGAGCACCTGCCGTTGCTTAATACCTATAGAAAAGAGATAGAGGCACCTACGTCACGACGCAGAAAAAGGTCAAGGGAGTCCAGAGAGTATGCAGGGCAGTTTATAAAGCCTCTTAGCCTTAGCTTCCTCTATCCACAAGGAGGGTGGAACCGGATCCCACACCAAATGTGAGAACAGTGTTCCATACAGGGCGAATAAGACCCTTATATAACTGAGTATCTGAGCAAAAGAAAAAAATTCACTCCAATCTGAACAGAATTCCAACTTTGAGGCCATTTCTCATTAGATATGATGTCGCATCTCCAAGATAATTAAGTATATATGGTTGTGGCTAGAATGTTTATGTTGTTTTGCGGGTAAGACATTAGAGCCGCCAAGCAAAAGGGATGGGAAAAGTTATAATTAAACAGAGGGAGATAGAAAGAAGTTGAGTTTTTAGAGTTGAACTTCACAAGATTACAGTTACCCCAATTCCAACCAAATCGGCAAGAATTGAATCAGGCGCTGTAGACGAGAGGCAACTCTAGATACAAACGAGGGAGCACAATTAAAATAAGTGGAAGAATGGAGAGTTGAGTCATCGGCATAAGAGTGAACAGAGTTAGAGGTGCAGCTAAGAAGATCGTTGACGAAAAGTAGGAATAAAGTTGGAGATAAAACAGGGCACAAGGGAACACCACAGTGTAGAAGGGAGGAGGGTGGCTCCATCGGCAGAGCTGAAATGGAACGGTCGAAGAAGCAGACAAGAGTCCTCCACTTCCTTCCATTCCATCCATCTCAAACATCCACTCCACCACAACAATCCACTCCTCTCATCTCTCTCTCTCTCACTCTCTCTCTACTCTCTCTCTCTCCTTTCTCTTTCTCTCTCTCTCTCCTCTCTTTCTCACTGCTCACTCATATATATATATATATATATATAAATTTATATATATGTGTTTGATATATTTATATATATATTTATTATATATATATATATATATATATATATATATATATATATATATATATATATATATATATATATATATATATATATATATATATAGAGAGGGGTTTGTCTGAGCGGTTGGGGGGGGGGGTTACTGCTCAGGCTGCAGTTGGGGAGGGAGGTTCTTGTATATTCGTTAGGTTCAGCGAATCCTAGCATTTCAGTCTTCAACATGTTTAGGAGTGGAGTGCATCATAGCTTCGTTTTGCAGGCGTATTTTGAAAACTACATTTCCGTGCTCGCGAGGCAAATAACTTTTCGCCGACACTTTAACAAGCCAAGATTGGGTGTACGTACTGATGAAAAGGACTTAAATTCACTGTAGTTCCAACAGGATGGGGTTACAGCGCATAGAGCGCAACATTCACTCAATTTGTTGAGACTAATGTTTCCCTAGCGTGTGGTCTCTATGAAGGGTGTAGTAGGGTGACTATCGTGGTCACAAGATTTAAGCATCTTTAATTTTTTCTTTTTGGGGTTACACGAAGAAAAAGGTTTTAAAACATCGGAATTGAATTTCATCGTAGATGAATTACAGGAGAGAATTATTGAGGAAATTCACTCCATACCATCTCCATGATCCGTCGAGTTGTGACAAACATTAAAGAACGTCTCCAACAGTATATTGATGCTAACGGTCGCCATCGTGAAGACTTAATTTTCAAAAACTAATGTAAATAAATATAAATCATTTTTTTTCTAGGAATGGAATAAAAATTTCTTTAGCTTATTTCGTTATTTTTTTTAAACAATCTCAAAACTGCTCAGTCGAAAATGCCTCACCCTATATATATATATATTATATTCCAAATATGAAACAAATATCTCTATTCATTCGTATCGAGAATGGTGTGTGTGTGTGTGTGTGTGTGTGTGTGTGTGTGTGTGTGTATGTCTAACTATACTAACTTATATATATATATATATATATATATATATATATATATATATATATATATATATATATATATATATATATATATATATATATATATATATATATATATATAATTGTATACTTATGTATGTAAATGTGTATACTTATTTATGTACATGTGTATATATGTATTAGTGCATGTATGCATATTTACTTGAATACATTATTAAATGTTCAAATAATAAAATAAGTACAATACCTAAATACATATTATCAAACTGCATATAAATACTTTCGGACATTCATTGCGAGCTTCTGAATAATGTCATTATTATTATTACTATTATTATTATCATTATTATTATTATTATTATTATTATTATTATTATTATTATTATTATTATTATTATTATTATTATTATTATTATGTTTATGTTATCATTATCATTATCATTATTATTATTATTATTATTATTATTATTATTATTATTATTATTATTATTATTATTATTATTATTATTATTATTATTATTATTATTATTATTATTATTATTATTATTATTATTATTATTATTATTTTCTTATTTTTCTTAAGAAGTAATGGAAATTAAATATATTTTCACAATAAAGTTTTGTTAAAAATAAAATGCTAAAAAATTAAAAATAAAATTTAAAAGCTAACATACTCCCATGTCTTGCCAAATACCCGAAGAGTAAATAGCAATGATGTATAGTTGCCAGTGGATACACAACTTGCAGGTTGAGCATTTGGGAGTCGGATTTTAAAATCGTCCCCACTTTCTCCGGATGTCTTTTCCACTTTGTAGCCTCCTTCTTCTATGTAACGAAGGCAAAATTAATTTTCAACATGCTGGAAAAATAAAAATGAATAGAGTAAAGTAGTGATAAGTATATAAGATTATTTCGCTTACTCTCTAGTTCTGAGTTAGAAGAGTCGGTGAAGAAGATGAGAAATCTCATAAGGAATTACTTTTTAACAGAAGAAATATATTTAGAACTGAAAAGCGGTTAAAAAAAAGCTATAGATGTAAAATAAAATAAATAAAAATTAAGATCTATATATAAATTTAGAGACAAAACAAATCGATAGATAGGAAGTAGAGAAGTTATGATAATAAAAATTTAAAGAGAAAGAAAAAAAATCGATATTCAGGAAGGGTCAATGGAAGGATGAGAAAATATAAAAAAGATGACAGAAAAGTTACACTAAAGAATGATGATGAAATAATAAATAATACTTTTCCCAACATCAAAGCGTCTCACTCCTAATTGCAATAAAAAACTTCAAATATATTTCTATCACACATCTAAAGAAGAAACGAAGGAAAAAAATTTTTATTAGTTTTACAAACATTACTCATCAATTTTAATTTACTCTCTCTCAGAAGAGAAAGTTTTTTTTTCTTAAGCCAAGGAAAAGATGTTAATGAGATCTCCTTTCACTTTTGATAAACACACAAACACATAGATACATGCACACACATCTACACACACAGACATCTACACACACACTATCAACACTGACAAATTTTCCCTTTTTCCTTATCTTTAGTTAAAGGGGAATACTTATAAAGTAACGATTAAAACATAAAAAGTTACGTTCAAACATAGACACTTACACTTTACAACTAAACACGTGTACAAACACACTACCAAATCTTTGGTCTTCCATGGGTCAATTTTGACCCACGGTAATTTTATTTGTCCCTTCCTTTAGGGACTTAGCCCTTTTTTGATGTCTTAACCTTGTTATTTCGATGATATTTACGCCTTGACCTTGCCAATATTAATTATTTTTTTATAAATCTATCCAAATTGGTCAAATTTTAAAAATAAATGAAATAATTATTACAAATTCATGTTAAATCGACGAATTTCTCTTAATTACCTTAAGATGTACAATTTAGGGAATGTTCTAATATTAGTGGTTACTATGATTTTATTCTATGAGTGCAGGATCAAGGTGAGTGGCCAGGCACTGAGTGCAAGTTTGAGTGCCAAATGAAGTGCCAAGTGAGATAGCCAATGGTGCTCATAGTGGTGCCGAACGTGTTGCCGGCAAGTGAGTGCGCTACACTAGGTGTCCGAAGTGAGTGCAAACTTATAGTGCCAACTATGAGTGCCACTTTTTTAACAAGCCTTTCATTTAGCCTCAATCCTGAGCCTAGAATATCGCCCTAAATATTGTCCATATCCTAATATTAATTGGGTGTCTACCCCTAGGTTTATAAGGTATGAGGAATTCGATTGGTGTAATTACAAAGTTGCTCCAGGATGCTTCTACTATGAGTTAGTCTTTTTTACTAACACTTATACACAACTCACTAATCACTATGACACTTTATACACACATTCACTATGACACTTATACACACTAAGACACTTACATTAAACCATATACACTTACAACTCAGCACCCACACAACAGAATGAGTCACTTACAGCTTACAACTGTCACACACTCGATAAATTTTTTGATGCCTCAACCTTTGATGCATTCTATCAACTGTTGATGCTCTCAACTTTTGGATTGCCCACACCAGCATAAATAGCTCTTCAGCATTGATGCCTCAATCTAGTGATGTCTCAACTTTGATGCCCCAGCATATATGCTTCAGCATTGATGCCTCAACTTTGGATTGATGACTATCTTTGATGCCTTCAACTTTGAAGGTTCATATTTTCTCTTTGAATAGACTCATCTTATCGATGACGTTCATCTTTGATGCCTATCTTATATTGATGATTCATCATTTGATGACGTCATCTTTGAAGCCATCTATAATATATCTTAGCCTCTTTGATGAATCACCTTTGAAAACGTTGCAATCTCTACACCACATCATAGAACAGAGTTAATATTAAATATTATATGTCATTCCCACTAGTTCATAATTGGAGCACCAGGGATGTCCAAGTCTATAATGCGCCCTCCCGCGCAAAGTACAATCCAGACATTCCCCTGACATCCGCAGTATTAATTATATTTTGTGACGTTTATCCGCCGCAGTTCCCGCCGCCGCGTCCCCGCCCCATCGCGTGCGCCCTCAGGCGCAATTTTTTTCCGCGATACAGCAGCTCCGCCGCGTACGCCTAGGTCGCAATTTTTCCGCGGCGCGCCTGCTCCGTGCGCATCCGCATGCTGCAATATTCCGTGCGGAATGAAAAATAATTATATCCTATACCCCCTGCACCAATTACATTTATTTTATATTTCGGAAGAGGAGAGCGATTTATTTGAGCTGTTTCTCTCCACTATACTATGAGTCCTATAATATTTTTTATTTCATTCTTAAACATTTTTTTATTAAAAACATTTTCGCGAACCTAAAACTGTAACTCATTACAGACCTATTATTAATTACACATATATTTATTAACATTATTTTTACTTAATACTTTTTACTTAATACTTTTTAATATAAATTTTTAAAAATTGTAAAATGTAAAGAAGAAAAAAATAACCGGAGTGTCTGATATATAATCATTTTTATTTTACTACAATGTACGAAATTTTATTAAAAACATAATAACATTACATACCTTAAAGCAGTAAAATCGAGTAAATCTAAATTAGAGGTGTGACTACAACCAAGGGGGTATTAATTATTAGTAAATGCTTTTGTTTTACTTGCTTTAACTGGTTTAAAACTCATGTTTTATCCTGCTTTATACTCAATGTTCTCTCTGCTTTCTTTAACAGATATTAACCTCATTAACATAACTTACCTTAAAGCAGTAAAATCAGTAAATCAATAGAAGGTGTAAGGATTCTCGTAGCAAAATAAAATTTGCACATACAATAATTTTAACTGCTTTTACTGCTTTAACTCATGTTATACTGCTTTAACTCAATAACTCATATGTTTTACTGTTAACTCATATATTTATTAACTATTAACTACCCTTAAAAGCAAGTAAAATTCAAGTAAATCAATAGAGGTTGTGATCCTAACACCAAAGGGGGGAGATTTGTAATTGCTTTTGGGGGGGTTTTACTGAATTTAACTTGCTTTAACTTTCTGCTTTAACTTGCTGTTAAATTCATGGCCTTTACTCGCTTTAAACTTTCCTGCCGTTTACTGTTTTTAACTTTTCTGCTTTACTGTTTTTACTATCACATTTATATTTATTTAACATTAAGTTTTTTATTTTGTTTTTAGAATACTTTTTATTGATTTTATTTATTATTATTTATTTATTTTTAATTATTAATTTTATTAATTTTTATTAATTTTATTTTTATTATTTTTTTATGTAATTTTTATTATTTTTATTATTTTTTTTTTAATTTATTATTATACTTCAGTGTTATTTACTTCATGCCCTCATTTATTATTATTATTTAGAACACACAATCACTTAGAACACTTATACACACATTCACTATGACACTTATACACAGATTCACTATAGACATATTTACATTTTACCCATAGACACTTACATTTACTTTATACACACGCGGTCACAACACACACACAATCACACACACACAATCATTTATTAGGGTGGTGTAATTCCTCTATTTGATTCTTTCACACACACACACACACAACACACACAACACACACACGGTACCACACCACACATACACACACCACCAACACACACTTACACTTATACAACATTCACTATGACACCTATACACACATTCACTATGAACCTTATACATCACACACAAATTTACTTACATTTACACTTATAACACCACAATCAGATATTTACTTTACACACACGTCAGGATTTACTTACACTCAACACACAAGATTTACTTAACAACTCAACACAGATTTGACTTCTACTACACGGCACAGAATTTAACCTTACACTATATAAGTAATAATTTATTAAAACATTTTTATGTTTTAATTAACAACACTAAACGGGTACATTTATATTACTCATTCAAATATAAACTAAAAAATATTTCGAAAGTTTTCTTAAAAACCTTCTTATGAGATAGAAGCAATTCTAATATATCTTTGAAACAAAGAAATAAAATTATTATTAACTGTTAATAAAACTTTTCAAAATAATAAATTTTTATAACATTAATTTTTTAAAATCTAAGTTTTACTAAAATTTATGAAATTTTAATTAAAAAAACAACAAATAACTAATTTTTTTTTTTTTTACATTTAAGCCTCTGACACAATAAGAGGTCAAGTAAATCAGTAAGGTCAGCGCCTTAGCACCCCCCTTTCTACGCAAAAAAAAAACCCAAGCCTATCTGCAGACGTTATGTTCTATTAGACTTACTGCTTTGCTTTAACAATCATCCTTGCGGCCATGTCATCAGAATGTAAGGTACAAATTAGGTTCTTCCCTGTTTCTAACATGCCAAGTATCTTATTAAAAATCTTTTTTAAGTTCTTATTTAAAAATTAACAAATTATTCACTTACATGTCTATATTATTCGCTCGATGTTAACTTAAAATATTATTTCAAAGTTTTTTAATAATTCGGATTTTCTTTATTATTTATTATTATTATTAATTATGTACATTGAGAAAAAACAATCCCTCACGAGATAAAACAACAACAAACCCGCACTCTTACAGATACGAAACTGACCATCTCTCTCTCTGTAAAATGTGTTGAAATAACTACTTCAGTGCCTAAAATTAGGATAATCCTTTTTGTTGTAATCCGGGGGCGAATTTAGACCTAATTCCATCAAAGAAATATATCAAACGTGAACCTCTTTTTGTATAAAATGTGCGTTGCAATAATACGTTAGGCCTAAATTTAAGTCTTTAATTATAGGATAAGCCTCTTTTGTAATCCAGGCCTGATTTAAGCCTAATCCACCCAGTGTCAACCACCAGGTAACTCTTCCAGTATAGACAAGAATCGAGACATCAATGTTATTATTATTTATAGAATTACATTTTTAAAACTGAAACCTGCTGGATCGGTAAGATCCTTTAAGCAGGTAAGAAGGAAATTTTTACCTTTCTTGTGGGCCGGGCCGGAGTAATCCTTATCTCTATATGACCTTCTATGTGATTGGTCGGAATTATTTTATCGCTTTTGGTTTTAACGTATGCTACAAAAACATAGATTTTCTATCCTGATCTGGGGCTCGTTTACTTTAAACCTTCTAACATTAACATGTAGATATTCTATGTTTAAGAAGTAAAAATAAGGATAAATTAAAAACTAATTTACTATATAAATCTAGAATTTTATAATCCTAAGGCTAAAATTAAAATATAAACAAGAGTGTTAAATATATTTTAAATGATCTTATATATTTATATTCACAAGTGAATATATATATAGATCAGGAAAGACTCCTGGCAGACCTGTGACATATTATTCATCACAGTCGCTTTCTGAATTATTATATTAAAATTCTCTAAAATCTTTGCAAATATCCAATCATTCTATATCATTATCGAATGAATATAGTTTTCGTGTCTCAGTTAATTACCTTTCAGTAATAACATTACGTAATAAGTTCCCATGCTCAATATCAAATTAGATAAATATTTTACAACTTCTGTGTCAACAGCCAGAAATATCCTTTTTGTACCTTTTGAGTTCTAAGTAATAAATTGAATTTCCTGTACGTCTCACTAACGTTAACTTAGGTAAGCGGTCGATTGAGTAACTCGTAGGGTCATCCTATCGATTCAGGTTTTCTTAAATGCGTAGTATTCTTGGTATAACATGTAATGAATTACGTGTTACGTAATTAGATAACACATAATGTCTTTTCTCTGCAAAGCCTGTATTAATATGCAGTCTTACGTACCTCTAGAATATATTCCAAAATCTGCGCTAGGCCCTGAAATCAGAATCCAAATGATGTAGTTTCAAATACTGATTTTCATTATTTCTCCTTCCATATATTCTAACTTCCAACCTGATTATGTTTTGATGTTTTAATATATATATGTTACAGAGTATAAGTTGCTTATCGCTGGTCTCTTCGCACAGGCTAATAACTGTTTCGGTCCAATTTAAAGCTGAACTTGGTTTAAAGTATTCTGTAGCCACTCTTCAGTGTGATGTACATATAAAAGTAATTCATCTTGGACTCATCCGAAATAACGCTTGGTATTACCATCATTACAGGGTGATTGGGTAGCACACTTGAAAATTCAAATCCATCGGGTTTTCTTTTATAGAAGAATGAAACCCTACTTTCTGGGATCTTGATTTCCCATGGATAATGTCTTGTATTGACGGTACCATACTATGTTAGGTGAACTCAGTGATATTACACTTAGTGAAAATCCAGAGCAACTCTTATTACAAACCAGAGAATTGTGCATACTCGCTTAATAGAGCCAAAACGCACGTATGAATTTTAAATGAGTTTTGGATCTAAAAACACGCATCCTGCCACTATAAATTTTTCAATCCACACCTCAGAGATAAGTTCACGGATATGGAAAAAACATCGTTTTTCACATATGTAAAAACGCAAAAATAAGCGATAAAATAATTCTCGACCATCACATACACGAGGTCATATAGAGATACAGGAATTACTCGTCCACTCAAAAGAAAGGTAAACATTTCCTTCTATACTGCTTAAAGGATCTTACCGATCCACATGTTTCAGTTTGAAATATATTTATAAAATAATAATATCATTGATTCTCGATTCTTGTCTATACCCTCCGGAATTTACCTTTTGGACACTAGGTATTAGGACTTAAATCAGCCTGGAAATACAAAATGGACTATATCCTTAAATTTAAGACTAAATTTTAGACCATAGCTGAAGTTATTCTATGCATTGCTTAGATAAAAGGTCAGTTATGAAAAATGTTTAGACCTTTTTTGAATGGTAAAAATCTTTCTTAGCTCACCTTTAAGAGAATTAATCACTAATTTTAGGGCCTGAAGTAGTTTATTCAGAGCACATTTACAGAGAGAGAGAGGTCAGTTTCGTATCTGTAAGGAGCTGCGGGTTGTTGTGTTTTCCTCGTGATCAGATGATAATATACTATTTCAGATGATAATAATACACTAATAGAATAAAATAGAAATGCTGAAATACAAAAAAAAACTCATAGACATAAATCATAGAACACTATAGAACATCACTAGGTAATTCTTACGGTGATTGGGAACCATCCAAAGCCATCAAGTTATTCGTGGAGTCAAATTGACCCATGGTAATATATGGCAGGTATGCGAAAGCCGAAAGTATCATGGTCTAAAAACAAAGGTTAAGTACATCAAAAAAAAAGGGCTAAGTCCCTAAAGGAAAGACAAAAAATTACCGTGGGTCAAAATTGACCCCACATGGAAGACCAAAGAATTGGTCGTGTGTTTGTCGTGTGTAATATAGTGTAAATGTAAGTTTCTATGGTTGAGGAATTTGTACAGAGTATATACATAATTGAGAGGGTATCAGTGTCATAAGTGATCAATGTGTATTTAAGTGTAAGTGTTGGCTGTGTGTGTGTGTGTGTAATGTGATGTGTGTGTGTTTTGTGTATGTGTGTAGTGATGTGTGTACTAAGGTTAGTTGTCTAGTGATGGCCTGTGTGTGTGTGTGTGCGTAGGTGGTTCATACGTTTTAGGAATCTACAGGATCTCATACATTGCGATATTAATATGTATGGATTTACTGGATGAGTATTGTTTACGGAGAGAGATGTTTGTTGAATTCTAGTCAAGTAGTGGTCAAATAAATGATTCTGAAGCGCTAGGGCCAAAAATTATTGTTAGAGCCTCAATCTGGAAGAGTATCCTATAGAAAGAGGGAAGAAAAATTAATTAAGTGCGAGAATGTATCATTGTAGAGACGTGGATGTTCTGACATAGAAAGAGGTAAAAATATATTGCAGACCTCATTTGTAAAAATCCGTCTAAAGTAGCTCCTTACAAAGACATTATCTCACAATGTGAGAGTGGGACCTGATAATTGACCCAGTGGATAGACCAAAAGACGAGTATGCTAAGAGCATTATTACTCAGAGTACACAGAATATTGGTGATACTCATTCTTGGACAGGATAAGTATCGGAAACCTAATTGTTAATAGCAAAATAATGAGAAGATAATCCAGTTAAAGCATCATAACCCTATGGAATGTAGCCTGACCATCATTACAGAGTTAGTCCCAAAATTGGCCCACTAGGAATGGAATCCCTAAAGGGTAGCCAAAATTATATTACTCTAGGCTCCTAGAATAAAATGACCTTGCATTGGGTAGATCTTTCTGGACTGTATAGGAGTATGACCAATGGACGTGAAAGTATTACTCTGTTGATGTAAAAATCTATTACGGTATTATAGAGACACATGTAAGAATACGCAAACTGGGCGTCAGTAAGCCACGCCAAAATACAACTTTTAATCATAAGTTTGGGATAAGTAATCCACTGTATAAAAATTATATAACAATCAAATACAATAATAAAATAAATATAATAATAATGATAATAATATGAATAATAATAATGAGAGAATATGTGAGGCACTAATAATAAAAATTTAAGATAACCCACTCATAGTCGAATAAAATATATTAGGGGAGGTGCTTATAATAAAATATATAAGTGGAGAGAGACTATATAAGATATCAAGATAAATAACGAGTGTATGACTGACCTTAATATTAGAGCAACTAATGAGTATTATGAGTTCAGATCACAGCCCTCTTAAAAATTTCGAAAGGGTAATTGAGCCTTTTAATAAAATATAAGTGGTTGCCAAAAATAAAAATTTAATAGGGAGAGTTCATTCCACTAAAAATATAATGAAGTGTTCTCAATAAAAATAATAGGTGTAAACTTCAATAAAAAAATTTAACCTCTAACTCTCTTGAACCAGAGTATTCATACAAAAAAAATACTTTCTGTACAGGAACTCAAAATAAATAAATAGTACTTCGAATATTGAATGAACATATATGGATTTGGTATGAGAAAAAAAGGTCAAAGGTAGCCCAAAAAGGATGAATAAAAGTGACTAAAAATAAAAGGTCAAGATATATATCAATAATAAATAATAATAGTCAGGTAAAATAATATAATATATCGAACTCAAGCTCAAAATAGGTCGCGGTCAGAAAAGAGATCATAAATATATAAAGGTCGCATAATATGATCATTTTCGATTACGAAATATACATTAGTCCATCACTGTCAATCTAATAAGAGCTAAGTAGTTATATGTGAGAAAGCAATAGGTTCCATAAAATACAGGACAATATCTTTATCATCTCTGTATTGTCCTTCTAATTTGAATCATTTACAGCAAATTTGTGTTTAAAATACTAAAAATGTACTTTTCAAGAAAATAGGCAATTTCACATTTCTCTTGATATGTGCATATATGGGAGTGGCTGGTAATTATGGCACAAAGCAAAAAGTTTGAAAGACTATGTGGAAAATCTCATGGTCATTAAACGAAAGCAATTAATGTCATTATTTTCCGAATTTTCAAATTTAAAACCTAGTTAATGTTTAATTTCCAAGAAACTGGTGCCCTAGCTCCTTGTATATATTTTTTAACGTATAAGCAATTTTAATACTTATGGTATAGTATCCAAAAATGTCTAACGATTAATTATTATATTATTATTATTATTATTAATTTATTTTATTCATTATTATTTTATTATTATTATTATTATTATTATGATTTATTTATCAAGATAATCAATTATGATAAGGTATCTCTTATTTTAGCATTTTGTCTATATTTAAGAGTAAAAATACTTCGGAGGCTAATTAGAGAAACCGACAAAAATCACTATAGCGGTAAAGATCAAGGCCCTTATATTAGAGGAACTATCATATAAATAGTGTAAATGGGATTGATGTCACATTAGAATAATTAAGTACATTAAAATGAAATCGATATTTCGCGAGGAAAAACAATGTAATCTGCGGAATTCGAGCTGAAATCCAGGCGTCCTAATGCCTAGTTTTAGATTTAATATTAATTACACCATCAGGACTTGGCGAGATACTCGCCAAAACCCCACTATAATATTACTATTAAGTTCATCTCAATAGTATAATATTTTATTTTTACTATCACTCTTATTGGCACAATAAATTTTTTTAATTAAAACATGTTTTGAGGATTTATTAATTATATTAATTTAATATTTATATTAACCGAGATAAAATTAAATTTTAATATATAAAAATTATATTTTTATTAGCCTTTGAAAAGGAAAAATCTGGATTTTAACCAACCCACACCGTCTCTACTTCTTCAGAGGAACGTCTCCAAGAAATAAAAATCAACTCAAAAAGTTTAGTATAATCTTTTCTAAAAATATCACTGCTACACACACACAGATCAAATATATGACATAACATTAACCTCACACAATCACACACACGACACAAAATATAATTAATAAAATCAATTAAATTCAAAAAGCATACAATTAATCACAATCACACACACATACACACACACAATTATATAATAAATATATATATACTATTATATATTATAATTTAAATATAATAACTATATATATTATAAATAATTTAAATAATTAATATATATTATTATATAAATAATATATTATAATATATATTATATAATTAATATATATAAATATAACATATATATTTATAATACATAATTAGATATATAATGTAACTTATATATATATAATTAAATATTCACAAATACATAACTATTAGCCTCCCCCCCCTTCCACTTTTGGCTTGCTACGCCCATATATATATATAAAATTAAATAATTAATAATTTAAATATACTAAATATAATATAATAATATTTAATTATAATAATATATTAATATAAATTATAATATTATATATATATATATATATATATAATATTATATAATAATATATATATATTTATTATTATATTATATATTAAATTCAGTATCATTGAACTTTAGATCTAAATATATATATCTACGAAAACCAAATAAATGTTACAAACTCTAAAATTTAAAAATGGATGAACGTTAAAACAAGTATTTAAGAGAAACGAATAACTAATTATCGAGTAAGTAGGAGTGTAAATAAAAACATATTATTATTTGTATGGATAGAGTTTTCAAAATTAAATCCATATTTATATAATAATTATATATAAATGTATATAAATATATATATATATAATTATATAATATAATATATATATAATTAATAATTATATTAATATATAAATATATATATATATAATATAATTATATAAATTAAATTATATAAATAATATTATTATAAAATATAATTAATTGAGCACCCATCTCACACGGGAACAGTGCCCTATTCAGGGAGGGGGGTGTATGCATAAAATCGCTAAAATTCATATTTTAAATCCGCTAGCGTAATATTACAAGCAATGAGCACAGACCGCACAGGCTTTAATAGTGGGTGAGATTAAATATTCAGCAAGTTGAAACAAACAGAAGAATGGAAGAAGAATTCACCAAACAGAACAGAATGTTGGCAGGAAAGAAAGAATGTCACCGCAGCGAATCTAGGACCACTGGAAGTTTACCTACATCAACACAAAAAATCTGAGATGTCGAGAGCACAGTTATAAACAACAGCAACCATCCTAATGTGCTAAACGAGTGGCGTCGTAATGAAAGAGTGAAGTGGTACAGCTGAGATATGGTAGAGTTTACTACGGACACTTGCCGCTGCGGTACCTATAAAAAGAGATATAAGATACCTAACACCAACATCGCGCCGCAAAATAGAGGGTCAAGGGCAACTGGAAAGTACAGAACAGTTTTATAAGCCTTTTGGCTTTTGATCGACCCTTCCACAAGCCGGGTGAAAACAGACCCCCCCAGATATGAGTACAGTACTCCATGCAAGGGGCGATGAGACCCTTGTATAAGCTGAGTAACTGAGATATAGGAATAAAAAAAATCTACGCAGTTCCTAAACAAGAATAAACTCAACCATATTTTCTTTGAGGCCATCCCCCATAGCAACAGCGTTGTGTGTGAAGAGGTTTCCAAGACATTTTTTTGTTTATAATAATTTAAAGGCCAAGGATGTTTATATATTGTCAAACAGGAGAAGAGACGAGAGAACCGTACGAAAGATATAGGAAAGTAGAAATAGGTAGTTTTTAGAGAGGGAGATTGTAGAAGTTGTTAAGTTTTAATAAAAATTGAAATTCACAGGTTGAAGACGACCCCAATTCGGAAATTCTAAATCCAAGAATCAGCCAGAATAGAATCGGAAAGATAAAAAAGAGAAGGCAACTCTAGAAGCAAAAAGAGGGAGCAGAATTGAAATGAGTTGAAGATGAAAGGGTCGAGTCATCGGCATATGAGTGATAGAGTTAGATTGGCAGGTGAGAAGATCATTAATGAAAAAGAAGAATAAAGTAGGAAAATTAAGACAAAAACCCTGAGGAACACCACTATTGAACAGAAAAAGAAAGAAGTCGCTCCATCAACCACAACGGATATTGAGGTACTTGAAAGAAAGCTAGACATAAGTAAGCAAAGAGAAGGTAGGGCAAACCCAAAGGAGGGGAAACTTGGGAGAGCAGTGACGCAGTGCCATATACCCGGTCAAATGCTTTGGATATGTCAATTGCCACCAACCACGAAAGTCTCCCGTAGTTCCTAAGGGCGTGAAAACCATAAATCGGTTAAATAGGAAAAGTATAATATCACCAGTAGACCTCGAACGATAAGCCCGAAAGCCGTACTGGCGAATCGAGGATAAGAAGACCGAGTAAGATATTTCCAGATGGTCCTAAAGAAGTGAGAGTTAAAGAAGAGTTTCAAAAGATCTTAGATAGAATAAAGGTGAGAGCTATAAGGCGATAGTTAGAGGGATCAGAGCGCTTCCTTTTTTCGGAATAGGTCGGACACTTTTGTGCTTCCAACACTGAAGGGAAAGTGTTTACAGTCACATTGAGACATATAGAATATAGTTGAAAGAGGGGAGGGGGCCAGCTCGGAAGCAAAAACACTCCCTCTCAAAACTGGGGGAGGGATGCCATCCGGGTCGCCCCGCCTCTCTAACGTTCATAGATTTCAGGAGCCCATGCACCGCGTCAAAATGTAATAACAGGAAGACATAGGACAACCTGTTTATAAAGCACCCAAAATATCACAAATGAATATCAATATCTATAAGATGATGTTGAAATGACCTCCGTTGTTCCCAATACACTCGTCCAGGCTCTCTCATTCTGATTGGTCCGACCCGTTTCAATATTTTCCGCGAGTGTCTGTGATCGTTCAATTCGAGTACATAACCTTAACCGTAGGTCTTCAACGGGTCGAGGTTGGAGAAAGAGTAAATACTAAGTGGTCTTCCTTAATTGTCCCAAAAGGTGATAAATCCATAAGGATTTAGGTTTGATAACCTATGCTGGCACACGGAACTAATGGCCACTTCGACCTATCCATTGATTGGGAAAGGTCTCATTCAGGGGTTCACGAACTGCAGCACTAAAGTGTAGAGGAGCCCCACCCATCATGCATAAACCACCATGTCATCCGCTTATATCATGGAATGTCGCCTCAAATACTTTTACCGGCCGCCATTTTTAAATTTATAGTAAAATTTTGATACTTCTTTTTTTGTGCTGGTCATTAGCACTATCACACTATATCAGTACTGGACATAACCCAAATAATAGGGTTTGTAACCTACTAAGTATTTCGAAGATACAAAATATTTAGAGTAAAAAACACATAACAATATGCAGCCAGACGAAAACTAAAGCACATTACTTGCATTATCTTATTATATATGAACTTTTACCTTTATTTTTGCATATCTTATCATCAGTTACCAAAAAAATTTTACCATAATTTTGATTTCAATACCATTTTAATATAATATAATTAATTATGCCTTTAAATTTAATCTCCTATATATATATATATATAATATATATATATAACATAGTTATTATTATATAACAGATACTATAGTGATATATATAGTAAATATATTTATATTAATTTGCTTATATATATATTATTATTACAATTTACAACCGCTCACAGGAAGGATCAAGACCCTGTCAGCTGGGCCAGAACTCTTCTGAATCTTCCTCTATCTTCCGAAACTCCATCTTCCTCACCTCCTGTCCCTGCATCGACTGCAATCCTATGTCTTCTCAATTGAGTCTCACCGAGCCTTCCTATCTCTTACCCTAAGTCTTATCCTCTTGGTCACGTTTCCTCCGGTCTCCACTCCATCTCTTTTTTATCTTACTCTCCAATTATGCATCCTCTCCAGGTGTCCCCACTAACCATGCATTCTTCATACCCTTAGCTGCATCTATCCTCATTCAAGTATAGCCATTCCGCACTCAACCTCCCCTCAGCGCTTAAGTTCTTTCGGTTCTCTGTTCAGCTCTCTTTCTAGTTTTTCCATTATCGCTACATCAATACGAACATACTTCGCCGAGAGGAGACTGTAATTCATAGCTATCTTATCGTACTCTTGTTGTTCTGTAGTCCATTTTTCTCTGCTTCCACTAATAGTTAAAATCGTGTAACACTTCCTTCAAATATCACCCCTTTTCACCTATACTCGTTTGTCTATACTTCAGTATGGGGTACAACTGCTCTTACTGCTCCCCCCATACTGAGCTATCCTACTATTCTTTTGTACATTTCCTCCCTCTCTCTCCAAAATTATCTTTCCTTCCAAATATTTACATTTCTTCACCGTCTTTATCTCAGTCCCCATCTCCTCCAATTCATCTCTCTTCCTTCCTTCTTCTCTATCTGCCCACCATGATATCTCCGTCCTTTTGCATTTTTTTATAGTCAAGCTCCGGACCTCTCTCAGCCTGTTGGCTAAAACAATATCTACTACGTTCTCTCAATCCTGTCCTTCCTCTTCGCTCGCAGCACGTCCCAAGTCATCCAGATAAGCCAAATATCACCGTCCAAAATCTCCGATTTCTTCTCTTACTTTCTTTATCACTACTACATCCAGATAAAATACAAACAAAATTGGTGACAACCCGCTTCCTTGTTTAACCCTTCGACATTTTCTCTAGTTCTTCTTAATTTTATTTCTTGCTAGTTACCTGTTTCCAATTTCCTGTCAAAACTCTCAGAGATCTCATGCAATCATCTTCTACCCCACTTTTGCATATTCTCCTCAATCTTCCAGCAAGCCCTCCAAAGTCTCTCTCTAGGCACTGTTTAATCGAAAGCTTTCTTCAGATCCATGAAAGCTATATATGCTCATTTGTTGAATCCCATACCTTTACCAACGTAATTCTCAGAGCGAACAAGATGTTTTTGTGTTTTTTTTGTTTTCTTTCTTATAAATTTCGATTAACATTACTCCAAGTTCGAGTAAACGAGACACCTGTCAACATTTTTCTAATAAAATTCAATAAAAATTTTGCCAGACAGTTCAAAAACGAAATTCTTCTGTAGTTTTTGCAGTTTTTTTGTATATCCCTTTCCCTTAATATTGGATATAATTGACTTTTCCCCATTCCTTCTGTACTCACCTCTCGTTCCAACACCTATTAAACAGTATCATGTCAAAAATTTCTTCTTTCATTTTCTCATCCCTCCCTCTTTTTATCAATTCTATGGGTATCCATCCCATCTTCACCCGGTGCCTTACCGTTTCTTATATTTTACATCGCTTTCAGAGCACCTCTAATTCTTCCATAGTTATCTTCTCCCCTCCTCACTCATCTTCTTTTCCCTCCACCATCTCTTCTCACGCTCTAGCACGTCCCTACTGTATACTATTCCGAGCATTTTATCTAGTAAGTCACTGAAGTACTGCCGTCCATTCCCTGTTGTGTGTACTACTGATTTCACACCAAAACCTCTCCCTGCTTATACTGATGTTGCACACGTTTCCTCTTTGATCCTCTATATGTTTCTTGCCAGTCTAAAAATCTTCTTGCCTTTCTGCCCTCCCGTCTTCCATCATTTCTTTCCCGCCTCTCCTCTTTGCAGGCTCTTCTTTTACTCTTCTTTTACTTTTCTCACTGAATCATTTTTTCTTCCTCCAAGAATATTTTAGTCCTGTTCTGTATACCGGATCTATTTTTTCCAAGCCACTTTTCAAATCAAATACGTTTGTCCTGCTTTATTGCCTCTTACTTTGTCAGTCCACCACTTTGTTGTCTTTCTTTCCTGTTTCCTTCCAACAACCCATATTTTGTCTAGAGTCTCCTCTGCTACCTTTCCTTACCGAGTTTTCTTGTATCTCTTCATCTTCCTACTCCACTCTATTGTTTCTAAAGTCTTTCTATTATTTCTAATGTATTCCCTTTTCTTGTCACATTCCTTCAGTGTTTCTACTTAATCATATTTCTCCTTCTTTATTCTGCCAGCTTTTTCTGCCTTCAGACACCAGGTTCATCAATCAACAATCTATGATCCGAAACCATTGTTTGTTACTCGATCCAGGTATTACTTTAACATTCCTTATTATCCTACTATCAAGATAATATTATATCATCTATAATTGTGTATGATCTTCTTCTCCTGTGTTATTTTTCCATCTATACTTTGTCGAAACCTTTGTTGAGTCCCTTCGTTTGAAAAAAAAAACATTCATGATCCTCAATCTCTTCCTTAGACAGAATATCTATCAGCATCTCTCCTTCAATAATTTCGTTACCTCCTATCCATAACTGTCCATAGACATTGTCTCCACCTCAGCGCCCGTATCTTCTCGCATCCCACTGTGGCTTGAAATCTCGAAGAAGAACTTTTTTTACTGTACCTTTTGTCTCTCTTCTTCCGTCTTTCCATGGAATGCCTTGCCGTCAACTCAGCTATGTCTATGTTCCTCTTCCGAATGCCCCTGTTTGCGGCAATATACCTGATAGAAGTGGTACCTCTTTGCCTTGATTTTTAAAAAGTGCATCTATATAGTCCTTTCCGTGTAAGACTTCTAAGTCCTGTATGAAACGGGGACTATCTCTTTCGCTTATTATGAAGCCTACTCCATGCTTTTTGATTCCCTTACGTTACCATTTATATATAATCAAATAAATATCTTATATACCCTCCTTCTCTTCCTCTCTCCTTCTCAATCTCATTCGCAATTTTCTTTTTTATAGTTTAACATTGAATCTCTCTCTCCCTCAACCAACTCCAGGATCTCCTCCTCCTTTCCACCATACGTCGCAATATATTAAGCTTAGCGCATCTAATCTTAAAAACATTATTCAAGTTCCTGGTCCAAAATCGTTTCCATAAATCAGTTAACACTTGCAACTATGAATATGCTTCGAAGGTGACAATATATAGTCATATATTATTAATTTATACATACTATATATACATACATTAATATTGAAATAATATATATAATCTATTATATATATAATATTTTATATAATTATAATATATATATTTATTATTATATCTATTATTATGAATGTTGTGAAGTATATGATTATATATATTATTATATATATATTATATAATATATATTATTTATATTAGTATATATATATATATATATAATATATTATATATATATATATATTTATAATATATACTATAATAATATATATATATATATATATATTATAAGTATATATATATTAATTAATATATAATAATATATTTGACATACTAAATATATATTTATTATATATACTTATTATATGGATAGTATAATATATATTATATATATATATATATATATATATATATTATATATATATTATATTATAAATATATATTTGAAAAGTTAGTATATATATATATATACGTATATATTATATATATATATATATATATTTATATTTATGTATATATAAATATATAGGTATATTATATATAAATATATATATATATATAATATATATATATACTTCTATATATAGTATTCTATATATATATATACTATATATATATAATATATATATAAATACTATATTATTTATATAAAATATACCATATATAATATATATACTATTTAATATAGATATATATATATTCATATAATATATATATATATATATATATATATAATAGTATATTATATAAATATATATATATATATATATAAATCTGGAGAAACTAAAATTTCGTTTCCATAAAATAAAAAATAAAAAATGTAAACACAGTGGAGTTCCGTGTGTAGGATGTATAACGAGTAACGAGTAACGGAAAAACACCGTTACAATTTTTTAAAAAAGGGTAGCGTTACCGTTATTCGTTAAATTTTAAAAAAAGTCAGTTTGAAAGCGATTCCGTTACTCAGTTACAATTGTAAAACGTCCCTGTTACTGTAACTGCCGTTACATGTAACGGTTAATCTTTATGCCGGCACCTCTGTGTGTAGTATATATTATATTTTATATTTATATATATAATCGAGTATATACCTCTTAAAAATAGATATATATATAATATTATATAGATATGTATTATTTATTATATTATATATTTATGTGATATAAACTAGTATATATATTATATAGATGTCTGTGCGTTGTGTGTTAGTTGAGAGAAGAAATGATTGTTTGTAAATGAGAAATAATATAATATTTACTTAAAACTTGAAGGTGATTGAAAGAATCGATATTGTGACATATTTATTTTTATTATAGCTACTAAATATTATTAATTTCGTTAAGTACTTACATGGATAAGGTATTAGATGACTTATTTGTAAATGAGAAATTAAATATTTACTCAAAACGTATGTAGTTAGATGTATAGTATAATATATATATATAGTAGTATGGTGATGTGGTTATATATCTATATAATTAGTTATAGGGTATTTATATATATATGGAATGTATATATATTTGTATTATATATTAATATATATTTATATTAATAATATGGTAGGTACATATTATGTAGTGTTTTTATTTTTGTGTGTGTGTGTCTGGTTGTGTTGTAGGGTGGGAGGTATTTATAGAAATGAATTAATAAATTGGAATATATATATACTAATTACTATATTATTGTAGATTTGGTTATTTAGTAGTATGTTATGTTTATGATGTTGTTTATAATATATATATATGATGTAGGTATACTATTGAATGATAGTTAGGGTTATGTATAGGTGTTTAGGAGACTGAGTATATTATATGAGGTTTAATATTATATAATATATATTGTCCTACTAGAAGTATATGTGAATATATATTGGGTTTTATGAATTTAGTTAGGTGAGTTTATTTAGATGAAAGGGAACCAACCAAACATTTGGCACGGTAAGTAATGTTTTTATTGAGGTTCACTTTACAAAGCAGGACCGTCGCAATTTAGCTTCATGCTGTTTGCCAGGTAAGGCTACAATTAAAAAAACAATATACATAATTAAAATTAAGGATTCGAAAACTAGAATTAAAAGTTAATAAATAATAAATTGCAAATTAAATTTATTTTTATAGCTTAAAGACTTAACAGAATTAAAAGTTAAAATAACGCACCGGTGAAATTTATCGTATAATGAATTACGGGCACAAAATTAAAAAAAAAAATGCACAGCACTAAATAGGACACATACCTAATATGTAAGACGCCAAAGTTATACTTATGGGAGAGCTTAGAGAAAAGAGAGTTCAGAAAAACGGAAAGAAAAGTAAGAAAGTTAGTGAGGTCGGAATATGGAAGGCATTAATAATGGCTTATCATATCCAACTGTTGTTTAAATGGGAAGACGTGATGCGAATGGGAAGAAAGGAGAGGTATTGCAGCTAGAGAGCTAAAAGGAAAGAGAGAGAGAGTCATGAAATGCGTATGGGAGTAGAGGAGTGAGATGCATTTAATGATGGGTTTAATTCTTTAATGGAAAAGAGACTCGAGTATTTTCCAGTCGGTGTCATCAGAAGTCGAGCAGAGCATCTGGAAGTCCCAGAAGCGGATGGGGTCTAACTCTCATTCCAATAATTTTCATATAGCATTTTATCATCAATAACATTTTCTTACCCTAATATACATTCTCCCTTTTTTCCTCTTTCCCCTGCCCACTTTCATAGCTTTCTCTCATAATACTGAAGCTGGTACCAAATGGTCGACAGGACAAATGGTCGACAGGGGAAAATGATCGACATTAGAAAAAAAAATCTGGTTATTTAGTTTCTCTAACAAATCCAACAAAACTTTACTTAACCTAACCTAACCTATTCTAAAGCTTGCGGCGGACTGTACGGGAAATTTTTTTGATGTGTTGACCATTTTCCCTGTCGGCCATTTGGGCTAGTCCCCATAATACTTCACACCACTCAAAATTTTAATAACTACTGCTTCCCACAGTCTAATTAGGAGGCTGCGTGCTTCCTATCTTAAAATTAACGTCTTCAGATTACTCTCCTTCTTCCTCAACCTATATTTCTTCCTGCATTTCCTCCCCTAACTCTCTTTTCTTACTCCAATGCTTGCCTCCTCCTCCATCTTTACCAACATAATCTACCCAGTGGTGAGCTGTCAATATTTTAACAACCGATTCTCTGCTTAGTCATAACAAGTAATTGCTGTTTCGCTTTCCTGTTTTCGCGCGCACTGCTCCACCACCACTGATCTACCCTTATCAATCTTTCGTATCTACTCCTCTCTTATATCAAGTTTATTTCTCTCATTTCCTATTTCTTCCGGTCTCCGGACATTGTTTGTCTAGACTAGGGTTGGGAGAGCACCGAAATTTTGCGCACCGCACCGCAAGTCATTTTTGCCGCACCGCACCTTTATGTTTCAATGCGCAGACGCGACCCGCACCGCACCGCTATAATTTAAAAATTGCACCTCACCGATACAATGGATTTGTTTGGCGCACCGCACCGCACAAAAATGTACGCACCGCACCGCACCGGGTACGTCGGCCAACACTAGTCTGACTCTCTTCCATTACAATTAAGTCTCTCCTTTTCCATTTTAAATTTGTCCTTTTTCAATTTAAAGTTGTCCTTTTCCACATTTTTTTAATACCTTAATTTAAATTAATAAAAATAAAAACAAAAATAAAAGTCTTCTAAGCCACAAATTCAGTCCTGTCGAAATTGACCTTTAAATAACCTATAAATAAAGACTACCGTTCTTTTACTCCCTTTTATCCACATTTTTAGAATTTCTTCGGCCTTATTCATTATTATTATTTATTATTTATTATTATTATTATTTTATTATTATTATTATTATTATTATTATTATTATTATTATTGATTAGTTTTGCTTCTTATTTTTCTTTATTCTTTCATTGCATTATAATTATTGATAATTTAATACATGATTAAGATCGTATGATAACTAATTAATAGGTGATCAAAAATACCCAATATGCATGGTTCGGCAGAGAGAGCAGAGATGAGCAGAGACGAGGATCAGAGAGAGAGAGAGAAGAGAGAGAGAGGCAGAGAGAGAGAGAGAGGACGAGAGAGAGAAGCAGAGAGAGAGGAGAGAGAGAGCAGAGGAGAAAGACGAGAAGAGAGAGAGACGAGAAGAAGAAGAGAGAGATTGTTTACGCCCGAAATTATTATTCACCAAAGAGGATGTGGGATCGACTCTTCTGTCCTTCGAGCACACACACACCCCTCCACCCGCCACCTCTGACAATACAATGAACGCACGGAGACGGAAGCAGGACAGAGGAAGGCAGGTACGCTTTTAGAATCATTCAAAAGCGGGGGGCACTGTTAACGTATGAAGGGGAAAAAAAACGCTTGGCACTTTGAATGCCAAGGGGAAAAGGTGCCTGAGGTGTCGATAGTTTCTTTTCATCGATGCTTTTAAGATTTTTTTTCTTATTTTCTTTTGACTGAATTTTTACTTATATCACGTGGTTTCCCCCCCCCTTACCGGTTCGAGGGAGCGGATTGTTGGGGAGAGGGAGCAAATGGGAACGATGGAGCGAGAGAGCAGCATTTTACCAAGGAAAAATTTATGTTTTAAAAATCGGTTTCTGGAATTTAAAAGGATATCAAAAATATTTTATGGAGCGTATAGCATTCCTCTAACGTAATGACTATCAGCTATAAGATATATCACTATATAGGTAATAGACGAGAGATAGATACAGATGAAGAGAGTAGATGACAGAAGTCAGCGTGGTAACTAGTAAGAGTAAGAAGAGTGAGAGAGAGAATATAGATAGAATAGATATAGGTAATATACGCTATCAGGATACTATAGATGAGAGTAGAGATGAGAGATGATAGAGCATATAGAGTAAGATGAATAGAGAGAGAGATGAGATGAGAGAGTGAGCAGTAATGGTGATGATAGTACTAGTACTATAGAGAGATAGTAGTATAATGAGATAGCATGAAGGAAGACGCTGATATAAGATGAAGTGAGAGATATGAGATAGTTAGAGGAGGAGAAGAGAGAGAGAAGAGAGAAGAGAGGAAATTGCCACGCCGTCAATAGCGAATTTTCGCTTCTTTCATCTTTTTCATTGTGCGTTCGGTTTCAATTTATATACAAATGGTAAAACAGGTATATATAGTTTATACGTATATACTGTATATAATATACTATATGTATATATATATATATATATATATACTATATATTATATATATTGACGCTGATTATTTATTTATCTTTTTATCTTTACTTTTGCAGCTAAACCGTAAGTACCAGCCGCCGTTATATAGAGATAATGCAAGAAGAATTACAAATAGTTTCTACTTCTTCCCCATCATCCCAAGAATCCACCATCAGAAAAACCAGCATCACGGTCACCAAAGACCATTAACACAACACACAAAAGCAAACACAAAGCAACAAACAACAAACAACAACAACAACCAGCAAACAGACAACACAACAACAACAACAACGAGACAACAACAGCAAACACAGCCATGACAACAAGAAGACAAACAGAACATGAAAGCCACCACCAGCCGAAAAAGCCATGAATGCGATTTAACTTTTTTTTAGTCATGATCAGCTGAGTGATATTTCCTCTTATTATTTTATTATTATTATCTATTATCATATTATTATATTTTATTGTATCCTCACGTAAAACATCTTCATTATTGTTGATTAATTTGCCTCGTCATATTTTCCAAGATTAAAATTTTTATTTCGGAATACTTCCTTTTTCTGAGAGCATGACGTGAAGTGACGAGAGAGAGAGAAGAGAGAAGAGAGACGAGGAAATTGCCCACTTCCATCAAAGAGGCAGAATTTCCGCTCTCATCTTTTCATTGTGCGCGCCGGTTTCAATGTTATAATATATATATACTATAGATATAAAATATTAAATATATATATACTTATAATACTATATTATATTATTATCATATATATTACTAATATATATAATATACTAACTATATATATAATATCATTATATAATATATATCATATAGTTGCTTTACTATTCCTATTTATTTTATTCTTCATACTTTCAGCTAAACGTAAAGCTACCAGTGGCCGTCTATGACGCTACGAGACTAATGCCAAAAAGAATTACAAAGAGTCGTTCTACTTCTTCCCCATCATCCCAAAAATCCACAGCAAAAACAGTGACAGTTACAATGAGAGCGCTAACAACAACAACAACAAACACCACAGCCCAAGCAACAGCAACAACAAGTAGTACAACAACATTTACAACAGGCTCACAACAAGCAACGAAAAACAACAACAACAACAAAGTCCGCAACAAAAACAGTTATAGTCACAAACCGCCGCTTAACCAACAAAACAACGAACCAGAACAACAACAAGCAACAGCAACAACAACAACAAACAAGCAAACAATCAAACAAACAAGAATAGCACAATATATAGGCATTGACAATACCTGCCTTAATCAACAACAACAACAAACGAAACGTAAAACACGAAACAAACACACAACAAACACACCAACCGAACGAGACCAACACACCAACGAACACACAACCGCAACAAGTAACATCACCAAGACCACAAAACATTTGCAAGCCATTGCCAACCACAAAACATAATCTTCTACATCAGAAAAACAGTAAAACCTCGATTTATGTGCAAAACAGCAATCGCACACCAGCAACCAAAACGCCTGCCATGATCCCTCATCTAAGGCTTAACAACGACAACAAACCACAAGCAACAACAAAAGCAACAACGAAAATAGCAAACACACAACAGCACACAACACAACAACAACACAACAACAACAACAGCCCAACAAACAACAAAACAACACAACGACAAACAACCAGCAATCACTAGCCTGGACACACACACGACAAACAGACATGAAGCCACCACCCAGCCGGAAAAAGCCCGATGAATCGCGATTTAACTTTTTTGTCCGGATTCGATTTTATCCATCATATTCTCTTCCTCTTATTATTATTATGATTATTTTATATTATTATGATTATTATTATATTATTATTATTATTATTATTATTACTATTATTATATTATTATTATTGATTATTCATTTTCAACTCTCTTTGATGGTCCTATGCTTTTCAAGAATACTCTTTTTCTGAGAGGGTTGAGCTGAGGTGAGAGAGGAGAGAGAGCAGAGGAAAGACGACGAGAGAGAGAGAGAGAGATGAGAGAGAGAGAGGAGTAGAAAGAGAGAGAGAAAGATGGTTACATTTGTAAGGTTAAGCACAAAAAAAAAAAAAACGATAACGAATCGGCAGAATTATTTTACTTATTTTTATTTTATTGTTTTTTTCTTTCCTGCTGTTACATAGGTTATTATATATATTAATATATGAATAGACTATACTCGTCTCTGACTCATCATATAATATATATATACTATATATATATAGTATATAGTATATATCATTATATATATATATATATATATATGTATCATATTTAGTCATTCGATCACCGGATATCTCCCAGTGGAGTTATTAAACCAGTACGCTCAACAAGGTCGCTCCCTCAGACTCGGCCTCGCACCGCTGGCGGTAGAGCTTATCTCAAACACGAGGAGGGTTCGAAGATTGCACTCTGGTCGAGATGGAAAACGTACTACTTATCTATATACTATATATATAATATTATATATATATATATATATACTACTATAATATTTCTAATCGATGAGGCTAATAAAGTATTATTAACAAGTTCACATTTCATTATATATATATATAATCTATATACTATATATACTTATATATATCATAATATGAATCATATATATATATTATAATTATAATATCATATATATATATATTATACTATAATATATATATATATAATATACTATATATAATATCATATTATATATATCACTACTATATATAAATTGTTGGGTTTGCAGGCATTAATTATCAACACTCACTATTTTCATTAGCATTAGTTTAATCGTGATGGCGACATACCCGCCGCTTTGATGAGTGGCTGGATCCTTCGGTTTGTACTTTCGTATTCGTGGAGGGGGTGCGAACGTCTGCTGCGACGTGTAGATCATTAGATGTACTCCCATCCTGAATCATATACGCATCGTCCGCCTTATCTGGCAGCAGTCTGCCGAATGTATGGAAGCAGACGTGTAACGAAATATATATATATATAATATATATAACCATATTATATAGTCATTTTCTATTTTCTTTGATTTTTGGTGCTTTGCCCTTTGAAACTTTTGTGAATATTATTATTATATATATATTATTATATGCATTTGCTTTGAACATATCGAAGATTTCAAGAGTATTAGCGCAAATAGTCATCGTCGGCGAATATGTATGATGACCCAGTCTCGCGGACGCGAATTAGAAGTTTCTCTGTTGATAAAATATTCAGAATGATATAAGACTTAATAAGATTGAGGGTAAGGGATAAGTTATTTAAAACAATATATGATTAATCAACTCGTAGATAATAGTATATATGTTATTCTTACACACCAAAGATGGTTCAGAATCGTAACAAAAAATTACTATTAAAAATAATAACAAATATCATAAAACATCTATAAATAAAATAAATACTAATTATAAAATATGGTGTAATGATACATAACAACAAGGAATGATATAATATATATTTAATATTTCTGACTAATATAAGAAAATATAATATATTTAAAGGGCTAATAGATTATAGTGGTAGGCACTGTAATACTATATTTCTACAGTAATCCGATTATAAGTATATTTATAGAATTAAGACCTAATCAATTTGACTTACTGTCATTTCAAGTAAAATTAAATGACATCATACCTCTATATATAATACCTTGTCCATGCCAGTGCTGTGAGTGAAACCAGAGTACTTAATTATAGACCTACCAATGACTGAGAATTAGCCCCTGTTTATTATGTGATTAGTTCTCTACTAACAAACTTATTTTTTATAAACGTCGGAGATGCGTACTCTCTCCATGAGCGTAAACCGCAGTAGTGACCCGTCAGGATCGATGTAAGTGTGGATATGCGCATTAACTCTCAGCTCGTCAGATCTTATCATAGTGCTACTGCGTAAATAACATACGAACTCTCTGT
>JABUQX010088475.1:0-2500 GCA_015478945.1 Trachelipus rathkii
AGTATTACAACTAGTTCAGATCAGGTGATTGTTTAATATGTTTATATTTATCTGTAACGCTTTCCTTGCACTAGATACTACTAATATATATATATATATATATATATATATATATATATATATATATATATATATATATATATATATATATATATATATATATATATCTATAATAGCAAATAAACAAAATTTTTTAGGTGTTTTAGTGTGGGGGCTATATATATGTAATAACTGCCTTGTAACATATATATATATATATGTAGCATATATATATATATACCCATATATATATATATATATATATATATATATATATATATATATATATATATACTTTTCTCTATATATATATATATTATTAACAATAAAGGGAATAAATAATGGAGTTGATAACGTGGTGAAATCAAAAAAATGTTTGGGTTCTTCTAAAAATTCTTAATTTTGATCTCTTAACAACAAAATGATTGATAACTTCCTTCGTTTATATTGTGAAGCTATGATGAACACTCATTAAAGCCAGTTCTGCTAGATTTTCTTCTCATGTAGAATTGAAAAAGTTTGCTTTGAGCCTTTTCAGAGTAGTGAAATATTGTTTTGGATTTCACATTTTGAGTGAGGTAAATGCTAAAATCCTTAACAATCTAAATATGACTGCACATATCAAATTTATTTCCAAAATTAGCAAAATTTTGGATAGATGTCGATGGAATAAGTAACTTTATAAAGATTAGTAAGTATGGATCTTTGATTCGCGAACTTGCTCTCTAACTGGTTTGAAAAATCATCAAGAATATAAATTGTAATTGCCCTATATCTTTTCATTTTAAATTGATTCTCACAAGAGGCATTATAATTTCTTCATTATCAGAAAGCAGAAGTTCTGTTGCAACTTCCAAAATGTTTGAAAATGTTTCGTTGATGTTTGCTTGAAAACCCTTCTAAACAAACATCACATTTCCAATATGATTAAGAGCAGTTGCTGTCACTAATTATGGAGAATGCAATGTAATACATAATGAAAGAGTGTTTGAGAATAAAGTTAAAGACATAAATAAATAAACTTATAGCAAATTTGCTTTTGCTTAAAGACTTGAAAAGATCTAAGTTTTTTATAAAAGGTTAATATCTTGATCCATTGAAGCTCCTCTTAAGCTTCAACAATGCTTTAAAAATTTCATTAGGTCGTAACAATCCATCGAAATTTTCCACCTACCTTGTTTCGCCCATTCGTGAGAGCTTTGTCCATTTTGTGTCTGGGAAAATCTTTTCTTTTAAAATAGTAGTCGGCCTTGGCAATCTAAAATAGCATATAGTTGCATTCGATGTGCCATAAAGTTTTTAATGAGTTGTACTTCACATGAATGTGAACAGTGATGAACATCTAACGCCGCTGGATATTTTCGACAGCTTAAACACCTCTAAAACATTTCTTCATTGCTTTTACACCATCATATCGTTGTCCAATCAGAAAGTTAATATTTATATCAAAGTTCGTAGTATTACCTCAGATAGAGATAAGGAAACAAAGAACCAGTTAGAGGCCACATGGACCTATCGAGACTGTCCCAGTCAACTAAATATTTATCAAATACATGCCCATGCGACAAACACAACCTACACCACACCCTAAGGCCTGTCAATTTCCTAAACAAAGGTCAATATAATATATACGCCAACTACTACCAAAAGTAAAATCTTTAGCTAAGGTTCATGCTAACCACAATACAAGCTTTAATAAGTTTATTGTGATACTGGTAGCTACAACATGCGGTTTACTTTAATAACTAACTAAAAACCCGCCACTTTGGCTACGTCAGAATATACTATATGATGCACAAACAATCCATATACCTATCCAATCCTTTCTTTAATGTTGCAAGTGAGTCACACTCAACAAACTCCTGCGGGAAACCATTCAAAAAATTTTAAACACTATTACAGAATGAATCAAGGTTACACGTCTTCCTACATTTCTTATTGTGTCCCCTAGAAAAACTGTCCGTGGTAAATATTTTATAGACTTGTATCATGTTCCCTATGACTGGGAGAATTTGAAGGGGACATAATGGCATATGCGGACGATCTGGCATGTTGGAGCGAGAGAGAGGAGGCGATTCGAGAGGTGGTGGAGTTGTTTGCGGAGGAGTTGGAGGAAGCAGGGATGAAGATGAACATACAGAAGACAGAGATATTAACAGTAACCGGAGGAAATGAGGAGGGGATGAGAATGATGGTGAGAGAGGAGGAGGTGAAGGCGGTAAATACCTGCAATTATCTCGGAGGGTGTTTTAACAGAAGGGGAGGAAGTGGAGAAGAGATTACGCGAAGAATGGAAAAGTATGGATTAGTTATGAAAGCGGTATACCCCATGATGAAAGATAGAAACATCGGAATAGAGGTTAAAAAAGTGATTTTTAACAGCATACTGACTCCCACACTGCTGTACGGAGCGGAAACATGGACAACAACGAGAAGAGAGGAGAGTAGAATACAAGCGGCG
>JABUQX010088475.1:17500-25000 GCA_015478945.1 Trachelipus rathkii
TATATATATATATATATATATATATATATATATATATATATATATATATATAACTATATATATATATATATATATATGTGTGTGTGTGTGTGTGTGTGCGCTTGCGTGTGTGTATGTGTAGGTGTGTGTGTGTGTGTAGTCGGTGTTAAGTGTGTTCTAACAACTCAATTTTTAATAAAACAAAAACCTACAAGTCTCTCAGTATATTATTATTAAACAAGCAGAAACTGATATTTTTATATATATTTCAATATATTTGATAAAAGTTTCTTTTATATGTATTTTAATATTTAATATTGACTCATTAATGATTAATGTAAAGAAAATATTAATTAGTAATTTATTATATATTATTAATTTTTATCATCATTCATTTGAATGTGCCTGTAGTGATATGAAAATTTATTTTGCTCAAAATGAAAACTGCTCAGTAACTTTTTTATTATTAATATTATTTTCTTTTCGTGGTTAGTCATAAAATTTAAATTTTTTAATTATTTTGCCATGAATATATTATATTATATTCACTTAGTTTGCACCGCAGCTTGATTCTCGACTCGCCTTTCTATATTTTCACCATTTTGTTCTACAAGGATACAATTGTTAGAGCGACGGAGGCGCAAAGTAAATGGTCTGAGTTCTACCCCTTGTCGGGATTATAGGTAGCATTTGCCTAGAGAAGTTCCCCTCCTAGAATTGGACAATGTTCTTGAGGTGTGATTTCTGCACTGTTTCTATGCACCCATTTTTTGTTGAGATCAATTCCAGGCATGCTCGTTGTGGGGGCTATTTCTTTCCAGCCTCATTTGTTCTGGGGAATTTTTTACAATCATATTTTTCTCTATTATTCAATTAATATCATTCCTCCTTTTAAGCTTGCGTCTATTGTCATGTAATAGGTTTGCGTTAGGTTTTGCTTGGGTAGGTTTTTATCCTATGCTTATCTTCCAGTAATTAATGTCCTCTCCTTGAATAGCACTTTGACCGAAAATGGTGGCAAAAGTGTAAAAAAAAATATTTAAAAATAAATAAATAAATATACAAATTTATAAAAAACTTGAAAAAAATATAAATATAGAGCCAAAATTTAACATTTGAAAATACAGTAGAGAAAAACATACAAACATTTTACTTAGCGACAATTTTGACACTTGTTAAAAAAATTAAAGAATAAATAATGTATTCCATGCGTAAGAATTATTTTTAGTATTATTTTAAGAACATCTTTTATTATATATTCTTTGTTTATCTATAAATTTGCCTTCAATAAATATATTTGCATTTTAGTTTGATTACAAAGGTCGACATATATTTAGACGTTTTCAATTTTTTATAAAAAAGCAATCGATTCTATAGCTTTTCTATTGCAGATTCCGAATCTGTAATCGGTTTTCCTCTATCAAGTATCGACTTTCTTCTAATCGAGGTTACGTAAGTATCATGCTTGTAGATTGTTTCTATTTTGCTTTTGTAATTTTTTTTTTTCAAATATGAGTTCATGAAAGTGCAAAAACATTTTTAAATATATTTTGTTATACTCGTATATGTGGTAGTTTTGTTATTGTTAAACAAATACAAGATATTACCAGTTTCGTTAGAAATATTTACTATGCTTATTTTAGGATGAAAATTGATGATCAAATTAAAAATTGGACTCCACGCAAAGTTTGCAGAAGTTCTATTGAAGGATTAAGAAATTGGAGCTATTGGCAAGAAAAAATCAATGCCATTTGAAATCCCTATATTGTGGAGAGAGAATACTGACAATTGCTATTTTTGTATGATCAATGTTGGTGTCTTTAACAACAAGAACAAAAAAGGTAATAGAATACTCCAACATACCATCGGTAGTGAGACCTGTGCCTCACTGCGAAGATCTTCCAGTTCTAACTCCACCTGCTCTTTTGAAAGATGTTAATAAAGATAATTCTAAAACTCAACATCAGAGACAGAAGATGTTTATCACCCAGAAAATGTGAGGAGCTCTACACCACAGCTGTTCAATCAAAATGAACTTAATGATTTGGATTAAGATTTAAATTTATGCAAAGAAGCTGCCCAATTACTTGGACAAGACTGAAAGCGAAGAACCATTTGTCTTCAGGTACATCATTCTCCTGGTATCGTCATAGTGAAAAGATTTATTGACCTATTTCTCTGAAAAAGATGAAATGGTTTTTTGTCATGATGTTTATGGTTTGATGAACTATTTTGGTGTCAACTACAACCCAGCAGACTGGAGACTATTCACAGATTCTTCTAAAATCAGCCTGAAAGTAGTTCTCTTACATAAAGACAATAAATTCAGTTCACTTCCGATAGCCCATTGAACCATTCAGTTCATTTGAAGGAAACATCAAAATATGAAAACTCTTTTAAACAATGTGAAAATGAAGAATCTATATGGACACTTTGTGGTGATTTAGTAATTAGGATATTACAAGGACAACAATCTGGTTGCACTAAAATGCCATGTTTTATTTGCGAATGGGACAGTAGAGCTAAAACTGAACACTAGAAGAAAAATACTGGCCCAATCGAGAACCCCTGCATCTAGCGTCAAAACACATAATGAATACTGTTATGGATACAAAAAACGTTCTTCTACTTCCTTTACATAAAAAACTGGGTCTAATGAAACAGTTCACTAAAGCTTTCTCTAAAGATGGTTCTATTTCGAATACCTGAAAAAAAAGTTCCCAAAGTTATTATCAGAAAAACGCAAGGAAGGTATAATATTTGTAAGCCAGCAGATTCGACAGTTTATGTCTGATGAGGATTTTGAAAAACCTACGACACCAGTTGATAAAGAAGCGTAGGTTGCTTTTTTTAAAGCGGTTTGTTCATAATTTTTTGGGGAACTTTAAAGACCCTAACTATAAGGTATTTGTAAAGAAGATGCTGGAAACTTTTAGAAAATTGGGCTGCAGCAAAAACAAGCTACAATAGCAATAGCAATTATAATAAATAAATTCATTTGGGAAATTTGCCTTCCTACTCTGTTCATAAGAGTAAAATTTTAAGCTATCGGCGTTACAGAGATTTCCATATTTCATATAATTAATATATAGGGCCAGGCTAGACATTATTACCTTGCTGTACGAACGTGAAAAAAATCGAGAATCCACGGAACGAAACTTTTCGTTCAGCGAAAATGTACGAAGAAATTTGAAAAAAGGAATTTTGAATACCTCGTCTCTCTCGTCTCTCTCTCTCTCTCTATCATATATATAATATATATATATATATTATATATATACTTATTATATATTATACTTTTTTATATTATAAATATTTTATATATACTAGTTATTAAACTGTGTCCACTTATATAAAACTTTTCAAAGAATATCTCGCTAATTTAGTTTGTTTATCTGTACTAATATGTCTATTTATTATATATATTCACTTTAATTTTTGGATTCCAGATGAATACTTCTTGACTTCATTGTAGAGAGGATGAATTTGAACACGGACAATCAATCAAGTTTAATTGGTGAGGTCTAAAATAGAAGCATAGCTAGAACCTATTGGAAATTACCAGTGTTAGTAATATGTTAATAAAAACAATAACAATAATAATAATAGAATTGATATTAATAATAATAATGATAATAATGATATAATAGAAATGATAATAATAATAATGATAATAATAATAATAATAATAAGGAAAATAACAATAAATACAAATAATAATAATTAAAAATAGTAATAATTACCCAATCGACATCGTTGATAATTAATAAAGTTTAGTATGATTAAATTCTTTTATTTTTAAAGAATAAGTTATAAGTTTTTTTGTTGAAATATAAAATATGATTTAAGAATTAAATTTTACTTTTGTAATTGAGAGCTACGTGTAAAGCAAAACTTATTCTCTGTAACAAAAAATGGACAATAAATAAATTTGTGATAAACAAAATAAAATATTAAAAATAAATAAAAATATAGGATCGCTATAGATACCTTCCCTCTCATGAAGATTGGAAACGTACTGGTTTCAATAGCGGACGCCCAAATCGCGAGGTAGAAGGAACTATAGCAGGCGAAGCATGAGAAATACGAGAAGGAGAAGGAGAAAAAACAGACACAGAAGAGGAAACTTCACAAGAAGGAACATCAGGAGGAAAAGGTAAAATATCAGGAGGTAAATCAAAATCAAGGACAGGAGGTAAAATCGGAGGAGGAAAAGACAAGGAAGGCATGTGATGGAAAGCAGAAGAAGAAGTAGTGGCAGTAATAGAAGGACTAGTAGAAGTAACAGAAAGGGGAACTGTAGTAGTGACCACAACAGCCTCGTGTAAGGGAGAGGAAGACACAGGAACAATTCCTGAAGGAAAATATGGAAACAAGGAAGAAGAGCCAATGTCAGAATCATCGTCCAACCCATAAGAAGAATCATCAAGGACAAAAGAATTATCGAGCAACCGATTATCAGATAGATCAGAATCGGAAGAGTCAAGGAAAGCAGGTTTAATACGTTCAACCGAAACATTGTTCAACACGAGACCCCACTTTTGATTGTGAAAAATGAGGCTCGGCGCGCAGAAGGAAGAATAAGGACCATAATAAGAAGGTTGTAAAGGAAAACGATGAGAGTCATGACGAAGAAATACATGAGTAGCAGAATCTAAATTCTTAGGTAAGTACACAGCAGTAGATTGGGAACGAGCAGGAGAAGGAAGAAAAGAAGAAACATAAGAAACGAAGCTTAGAGAGAAAAGAAGGATAATCCGGAAAGGGAAGATCATTTGAAGAAGAGGAAAAAAATTCCCCAGGAAGACGCAAGGGTGAACCATAAACTAATTCAGCCGCAGAAGATTCAAATCTTCCTTGGACGAGACCGAAGACCAAGCAAAAACCAAGAGAAGATTTTCACCCAATTTGGCGGATTAAGGGCGCAGCCGCAAAGCAGCCTTTAATTGGGCGATGAAGGCGCTCGACAACAGAATTCCTTGAGGGTGATAATACTGGAATGGATATTCTCAATTCCAGTAGAGATATAAAAACACGCAAGATGAGAACGAAATTGGGGGCCACTTGTAGTTTATCAATAGAAGAAGGAACACAAAACGAGCCCACCTCAATTAGGTAGAAAAGCCTGTAGCAATATTTTTCCGCAGTAGAGAAGGAAAGAAGGAATACTTCAGGCGCAACGAGGTATACCCTGTCAACCATAGTCCAATAAATAAGTAAAACAACCACGCGAAGGCGGAAGAGGGCCGCAAAGATCAAGATGAAGACGATCAAAACGACAAGAAGGTAAAGGAAAAGAACCTAAAGGAGGTTTAGTATGTCTATGAACCTTGGTTTTTTGACAAGCAATACATGAACGAGCCCAAAACGAGATTTCAGTATGCATGTTAGGCCAAAAAAAACGAGAAGATAAAAGTTTTTGAGAACCACGAATACCAGGATGAGAAAGAGAATGAAGGGTAAGAAAACCCTGTTTTCGAAAAGCAGAAGGAACAAAAGGACGAACTCTGCCAGTAGAAATGTCACAAATTAAAGGAACAGTAGAATCAGGTAAAGATAGAGTTTGAAGTTTTATAGAAGTATCAGCAGGAAGAATAAGATCTTCCCCTATTTGAGCAGCCGACATAGCAGAGTAGTCTAATGTAGGCAAAGGCGTAACCGGATTTACCTGGATACGAGATAAAGCATCAGCACTAGAGTTATCACGACCAGGAATGTGACGAAGATCAGTAGTAAATTGGGCAATAAAATCAAGATGACAAAATTCACGAGAAGAATAGTGTAAGGAAACAGAGTAATAGCCAAAGTGAGTGGTTTATGATCCGTGAGAACTAAACTGACGACCTTCAAGAAAATATCTAAAGTATTTAATCGAAGAATAGACAGCAAAAAGTTCACGACCAAAAGTACTATAGCGAGTGACAGCAGGAGGAAGTTTCTGAGAATAAAAAGCGAGAGGAAGCCAAGCACCATTTTGCAGTTGCTCTAATGAAGCTCCAACAGCATAATCACTGGCGTCCACAAATAGGCGGGTTTCAGCACCATGTTCAGGAAAAACAAGAAGAGTGTTATTGACCAATAGAATTTTACTCTGTTCAAACGCCTGACAAGCAGCATCAGTCCAATTAACCATTGTTGAGCTGCCCCGACGACCTTGAACAAGCAAAGCAGTAACAGGAGCTAATATGGCAGCAGCCTTGGGGAGGAAACGACAATAGAAATTAAGGAGACCTAAGTAAGCACGAAGATCCTTCTGAGTGGTAGGAAGAAGATAATTACGAATAGCAGAAACACGATCAGGTAGTGGAGAAAGACCAGAAGAAGAAATTTTATGTCCAAGAAAATTAAGAGAAGCAGCACCTAAAATGCACTTCTCGAAATTTTAAACGAAGACCGCTTGAAGATATGAAGAAGAAACAGTACGAACGATGAGAAAGATGCCTCTTCCGGAGAAGAGAACAACTTAATGATCATCAATAAAGCATAAACAAAAGGGTAAGCCACGTAAAACATGATCTATCAAACGTTGAAAAGTAGCACTGGCATTACGAAGACCAAATGGCATAAAATTATACATGAAATTGCCAAAAGGAGTTGCAATACAAGTCTTAGGACGATCCTCAGGATTAACAGGAATTTGAAGGAATGCAGATTTTAAATCGAGAGAAGAAAAAATGGTACAACCATTTAGAGAAGAAAAGTAAAATCATGCAGGTGAGGATAGAAATAAGTATCAGCACTAGTTTTAAGAATTTAGTAACTGTAGCCCCAACAACGAAAAGAATCTGGCACTTTTTAACAATGTGAAGGGGAGAAGCGTAAGGAGAAGTAGAAGGGGAAACAATACCCTTTTCCAGAAGCATGTCAAATTCAACACGCGCAACGTTTAACATTTCTGGAGAAAGTCTGCGAGCCTTGCAAACAGGAGGACTACCCTTTGTCTCAATGTAATGCATTACATGGTGAGACGCAGGAGAAAGATTAGAAATAGGCTGGATTAAGTCAGAAAATTCAGAATGCAAAAGAGCGTGAAAAGAAGAATAAGAGGAGGAATCAGGAAGATTGATACCATAAATGGAAGAATCGAAGGGAACAGCATTACAAGAAAGAGAAGTAGTGTCATCAAGTAGATCGATATTGGCCATGTCAATTAAGAATATTGAATGACTTAAAAAATGCATCGGACACCATATCACGTATTGTTCGCTGTAACATCGGCAAGACGAAAGGTAAGCGTGGAAAGAAAGGACGCACTAAATAGATAGGGTAAGTGAGTTTAAGGTTCACGCATATACAGCAATGTTAGAACCATTAGCAGCCCGTAGTGAGAAACAACAGGCGGAAGAGAAGAACAAAAACCAATGAACATGTAAAATAGAGAAACCTACTACCCGAGTCAATAAGGAAAAACCGTTTAGAATCACCATCAAATATCCGTAAGAGTGAACCTGGAAGAACAGCATTAACTTCAGGATAAGAAACAGAAATAGGAACAGAAGTAGAAACCGTTGTAGTAGCAGG
>JABUQX010088475.1:30000-33333 GCA_015478945.1 Trachelipus rathkii
ATACCCATTAACTCTTGCAGATTTTTTTTCCATTTATAATTATCATATCATTTTCAGGTAACATACATTATTTATTCAAATCCCACAGCTATCTAAATATGATTATAATTATATTTTTTGGATGTAAGTGGTAGTGGAAAACCGTAAAAGACCAAGACAACCGTCACAAGAGGTGCTACCACAGTAGTAGCAAAGACAGGCGACACTTTCATGCAGAGGAATCAAGGTGACTCCCCTGGACCCCTTGCATTTGTTGATAAGTGAGATACTTTTCAAATTTAAAAGAATAATGAAACGTTTCGAGTCATTGGCATTAGTGTGGATAGATGAAGCGACAAATAGAAGGCTTTAAATGAAAAGCAGAAAATAAGTTGATGAGAAATCAGAACATTGGGGAGCAATGCTACTGATTGTTTTAAAGGACCAAAGATGATAATTTACAACAGTTACTGGAAGGTTGTCAGAAATGAAATCGGAAAGAAGTTTACACAGAAAAGATAGTATTGAAGAGATAGGAGCTTTGTACCAGACTCTATCAAAAACTTTCGATATGTACAGGACACAATAAATGATTCATCAGAACGCCAAAAGTCAGAGGACAGAAGAATCAGAGAGAGCGGAAAAATCACCAGTTGAGCTTTTCTTACGAAAAGTATTTTTTTTTTTTTACAGTTATATTCAAGGCTCATGGGCAAAGCCCGTATGTCAAGGAGGGGGTGTTAAAATCAACAAGACCTCAACTAACGCAAATTTACGCAGAATTAGCAAGACGGGGCTTTTAACGTGAGGGAGATTAAAATTGAGTATGAAACACAGAAAGATGAGAGAATTCCCAAACAAGGTGGCAGAAGAAGGAGCAACCCGCAGCGAACTAGTCTGGAGTTGATAATATCAATACAAAACTCATGTGCCGACACAGCACCCCTTGTGCTACGAGGGCGTCTTAAAGGTGGTGGCACGCGAGTGGAAAGCTCCCTCGAGCCTTGCGCTACGGTACCTATAGAAAATAGAGATAAAGCACAACATCGCGCCGCAAAGATAGAGGTCCAAGTAACTAGAAAGAAACGACGGTTTAGTAAGTCTTTTTGCTTTGATCGACCCTATCCAAAAGCCGGGTGCAAACCTCGAGCCCCCAGATATGAAGCCGCAGTACTCATACAGGGCGGATGAGGGCCCTTGTAAATAACACTGGAGTACTGTGGAGAGGGAAAAAAGTCTCGCAGTCTAAACAGAAACTCCAAGTTTCTTAGGCGCCCTAGCAACCGTTGTGAATGTGAGGTTTCCAAGACATTTTTTTGTTTATGTTAAGGCCAAGATGTTTAATTGTCAACAGGAGAAGACGAGAGAACCGTCGAAAGGAGATAGGAAAGTTAGAAAGGTGTCTTAGAGAGGGAGATTTGAAGAAGTTGAGTTTTTTAAGAATTGGAATTTCACAAGGTTAGACGACCCCAACCCGAAATTCTATCCCAGATCACGAGAATATTTTAATCGGAAAGCTTAAGCAGAGGCATTTAAGAAAAGTAAAAGAGGGAGCAGAATTGAAATGACTGGTTGAAGAATGAAGGGTGAGTCTCGCATATGAGTGAATAGAGTTAGATGTGCAGGTGAGAAGATCATTAAATGGAAAAGTATGGGGGGGGAATAAATAGGAGATAGAAGAACCACTATTGACGAAAAGGAAGAAGAAGTCGCCCATCAAAAACAACAGCCGATATGAGCGATTTGAAAGAAAACTAGAAATAGTAAGCCAAGAGAAGGAGGAAACCCAAAGAGGGAAGCTTGGAGAGCAAGTGACGCGTGCCATACCCGGTCAACATGCTTGGATATGTCAAGCGCCAACACGCAAGTCTCCCCGTAGTTCCTAAGGGTGGAAACCATAAATCGGTTTTAAATAGAAAGTATATTACAGTAACCTCGAACGCGAAAGCCGTGACTGGCGATCGAAAGAGAGAATGAGATTCCAGATGGTCTAAGAAGTGAGAGTTTAAAAGGGTTTCAAAAGATCTTAGATAAAATACAGGTGAGAGCTATAGGGCGATAGTTAGAAGGATCAGAGCGCTTCCTTTTTTCGAATAGGTTGGACATGTCGTGCTTCCAACACTGAGGGAAAAGTGTTAGTTATTGAGACATAAGAGAATATAGTTGAACGAGGGGAGGGGCAGCTCGGAAGCACACTCCCTCAAACTCGGGGGAGGAATGCATCCGGGCCACCGCCTTCCTAACGTTCATAGATCTCAGGAGCCCATGCATCCTCCGATAAGATGTAATACAGGAAAAGAAAGGACACCTGAAGAGGAGAAGGTGGAGGAAGAGGAATGCAGAATCGTCCAGGGTTGAGTTAGAGGAAAATAGGAGCCGAAGAAGATTGGCCTTTTCAGTTGGGAGAGTTAGCAACAGAGCCATCAGTTCGAATAAGAGGAGGAAAGGCAGATTAACAGAAGTTGTTAGAGATGTTTTGGCATAAGGCCAGAAAGACTTTATCAGTAGGAGAAACCGGAGGTAGCGCACGCTTTCGTTTATGAAAGCCCGCTTTGCCCGTCGAAGAGTATCCCTGCACGATTTCTAAGCTGAAGTGCAGAATTAGCGAATGATAGGAGAACGAGAATTTTTTCACCCCGATACAAGCGCTGTCTCTAGCTGAATGGCCAGAACAAGCACGATCGAACATGGATTATGGAGGAGAGAAAGATTTAGTCGAAGAAGGAATGGACCTGCTCATCCCGTCAACGATTACAGCTCCACCTTAGTGGGCAGAAGCCGAGGCGTCATCAGAGTCAAAGAGTCATTCCAATATAGTTAGCGTAGAGCGACGCAAGGCCCCGCAATCCACAGCCATCATAAAGTGCCAAGAAAAAACGCATAGGGGCAATGAATGGAGCTGTTTGATCAAGTAAAGTAATTTAAAGTTTAAGAGATATAAGGTTTGTGGTCAAGATTTAGCAAATCAGGTCGAAGGTGGTGTATTTATAATTTATAGAGAGAAGGACTAGTGTGAAACATAGATCAAAGTGTGTTTCAAGAATTGTTGGAAGAATCCGAATGTGGTAGGTTCTTTGATTAATTTGCTCCAGATCGTTAAAGAATGCTGAATGGATTCGGCCTGCTCCCCAACCTAAAATCAGTATGAGAGAGCCCAATCATTCAGTGTTTGTGTACATTGAAATCCCTAAATAGAGGACCTCAAAATATTTGGATGAGAAGATATAAACAGTCTCGTGAGAGTAGTAAGATATTCAAAGAAAGAGTGAAAATCTGTTATGTTGGAGAACACGGTAGCAGAAAGCACAAGATTATTGTTAGAAGGAAGAAAGATTTTGAACCACAGAGCATCGA
>JABUQX010088476.1:0-47620 GCA_015478945.1 Trachelipus rathkii
GGTACTCTTACTGCTTCTCTCTATTAATTCTTCGGTTCCTTTGAAATATTAATATCATTAAAAGTTTCCCACAAGTTCACTGATATGACTTGAGAGAAAAAATGACGTTTAATAACCTTACAGCTATATATTCTATCCATTCCTCCAACATTTTTTGAACCTTCTACTTAGTTTGAATCCAAAGATATGTGGTGAGACTCTTTATATCCACACCAACGCTATTAATGTATACTCCTTTTAATTCTAAATTTTTCTTTTTTAATGTATAAAAATAAAAAAATTACTGTTATTACTCTTTTTGGTAAAAAATAAACTCTTATGAGGTGATTTTCATGATATAATGTGGACCTATGATAGGTCTCTTTAATAACACCATCAAACCCATACGCATTCACTATCACCGGCCGCATTTACTAAATTCATCTCTTCATTACACAATGCACTCCGAATGAAAAATCTAGTGATAGTAAAGTTAGATTTCTTCAAATCTAATGTTACTAGTGTATGAACTGAATAAATATGTCGTTTCAAACGGCAATAATGCCTATGAAAGTTGGCAGATCTTTTATTTTTTTATATGCCAAAAACTACACTCGTGATGAACGCATACTCCATTCAAGGGTAGTAGTAGGGGGTGGGCTTTTCTTTCGACTTATGTCCTGCTCCTTTTACTTAACTTTTCCATTTTCCTTGCATGTTACGCAGCCCGCTACCCACATCGAAAATTGGGAAGAGAAGGAGGAATAGGAAAGATCAAGACAATATATATATATATTATTTATATTATATATATATATATATATATATAATAATATATATATATATAATATATTATTATATATTATATTATATATTATATATATATATATATATATATACTGGTCAGTAATATAAGTAGAAAGTCAAGGGAATTCATAAGTTTCATCAAGGTGTATAGGATCTTAAGAACCTGTAAAATTAAATTAAAATATAGTTTTATATATTATAGCATTGGTTTAAGAAAAGTCGACTAACGGTTTTAATATCATCATGTTATAAGGGTGATTAGCAGTAGAGCAATAAGGAGCCTGGAAAGAGAATATATCATTTGCCAATGGTATATCTCACAAGGGGATATGTTAGTACATCGATTACTCTCTTTTGGGAGAGTGGGTTCCTAAATTCTCTTGATTGCTTAAATATGTTATTGCGCTACAACCGCGGATATTATGCGAGCTCTCTCTGTATTGTGACAAGTGGTATAACTCAAAAGTCTTCTAAAAGATACTAAGTATATTGTGGTAACTAATCTGGGACCAATTCTATCATACTCAAATGATGATAAACTAATGTTATAAAAGTAAAATCTAGTAATTTTTTATAATTGATTTAGTAATGATTACTTTAGTACATTGTTCATCTTAATTATTATTTTATTTAAGAAAAAACAATTACAAATATTTTACTTATATATTATTTCTTCTCATTTTATTTATTACTATATATAGTTTAATAAACTTGTAAAAATTTGTATGTCAATGATAATTTCGTGTGATATAATACACTCAATATTATATATATATTTAATTTGCATATTTTTAATTTATTAGACTGTTTATATACTCTTAACAAAAATAAGAGTTTTCCTATAGGAGAATATAATCAACTCATACACAATGACACTATCATCACCACCATTAATATTATATACAATTTTACAATCCGCGGATAAATCGGTATTTTATCTTATTATTATTTGTTTGATTTGTAATTGAATAATTTTATATTATGACAATTTCAATAAGCCATTATAGGTAGAAATATATAATATAGATAATTTATATTCCCAGCATTATGTATACTTCATAATATACTGTTAATCTCATATTAATATTTAGTAAGTATCTTCAAAATCCCTAGCTCACTTATCATTTTACCCCAGATTTAGTTTTAGACATATTTTTCTAAAAAACTAATTAATACCACGATGAAACGTATAAAAAAGTATAAAATAAGAACAATATGATCGTTAAATCTACAGGGTTCTGCCCTTTACCTCACCCAACTACAGTATACTCACTCGTCGCAGTGAAGAAAAAAACTAATACCTATAGGCTTACCTCAGAAGAAATACTCAGCGACTGAGAGTACTTCACTGTGGTGAGATTTCGTCAATGTTAATGTAGGTATTCTATCCCCTGGGTATGGTAATACAGGTAGCGAGATAACTCAATCAATCATAACTACTACTCTTATCTCAAAACCGTCACTCACCATTATATTCACTATCTTATATGTTGATTACTCTATATTCGTTCTCGTAAAGATCGCTCTCTCAAGTTACGAGTAACATCCCGTTTTTCCTTAGCTCTCCTTCAGACACTTCCGTTTATGCAGTACTCGACTCGCATATCAGTGCTGCCAATGATGTCTTCACACGGGTACGCCTCGCTCGCTGCTCACAGAGAGCCGAGGGAGTTCATAGATATTACCCTAGCCACCCATGTGCTCAACCTCACTCTGAAAAGACTCGATATATCCAAAAATTAATAACACACTCTAGTTTAAACTCAAACTTGATTTATAATCCCCATCTTTCCAAGTGACGGCTTGAAACTAATCTTATAAATAAAACACTATCTTCAAGGCACCCTCACGACTATTACTATCATCGAGGGCGGTTCGCACTTTACGAGACTCTTCGACAATTTCGCTTATAAAACGATCATAACGGAGGACTACAGATACAGTTTGTCGATGGCAAGCCTGATGAATTAGCAAGGTGATCAGGAATTCTTCTGTTAACAGGAAAGATCTCCCGTGAAGAAGCCACACATAATGAAAGAGTATTGACTGATCCTCCAGTTAAATTGTGCGCGTGGAAGAATTTTGCTCACTCTTTAGGAATATAAAAACCATGTGATTTTACCATCTCCATACTTTTCTCAGGAGCTGAAACACCCACTTGAAAACTTCCTACATTGGTTAAAAAATCACCATAGCGCACTATGACCAGATTATAGTTATTGGCCCCCCTATATATATAGATTAGGCATTCTTCACATATCACATAGGATCCTATCGAGTGCTCATCAGATTGCTCTTTGTTTTATTATCATACACTATTCATTTAATACACTCTTTTAAACTCACACACTCTGAGCTAATCTAATGCTTGTTATTACATTTTCGTATCAGACTAAACTCAAACACGTCGATCATTTTTCATCTCGCTCATCTTCTCAAACATATTTGTTTTGGTACCACTCGGCTACTTGTTTGAATTTGGTCACCCATCCACACGCAGATGATTGAGCACATTATACAGTTGACCGGACTCTCCTCCAACTCCACTACCCCTTTATGAAATAAAAAAAACCCATTTCACTAATAAACCTGTGGAAAGCGCGGTACCAAAATTAAGCGGTCTATTATGAACAGTGTGATCGAGAGATTACTAACTTTTTAAAAAGTGCATTAAAATTTGTGATGACTCATATCATCTCTTATAAACAATCACTCATGCTCAGTAGTCTGATCTATATCTATTGCCACACAAAAACCAAATCAAAATCGACTCGAGCAGAGTAGGAACTTTCTAAAGGCTCAGGTGTGCATCGCTCTCAAATTATCACATCTCTCTCTTCCACTATAATCCTTCTTAAACATCATTCTAAACCTTCCCCTGCCACCCTTACTTTCTGATTCTTTTATCACCTCATCACATTCACTACATTAAATAACCATAGGACACATAACATATCCCTTTCCTACACTCCACTATTATACTACAACCAATCACTTTTAATCACATATTAGTTTTACAACTCTCATATACTATTCCACGTCCACTAACTAACCTTTGATTATATTCCAGACCCTACGCCAACAACCAATATTACTAATACCCTGCCTCGAGCCTTCTTCTTTTAATCCTGATCCCAACCGCTCTGTTTCAACAAGGCCATAAAACCTAATCAATTTATTCACCTATTCCTTTCTTCATCATTTTCTCAATCCACTTTCGTTTCGATTTGAAATTTGATCACAATAGCCTGTAAGTCCTACCATTTTGAAATTGCAAGCACACCTTGTTCTACGTTAATCAGTCCCTTAGGCTAACTCGATGCAGAACTCTTTCAAACCAAAATACGAAGATATTCTTCCCTACCTTAACACAATAGACTATTCCCCAACACATATAGTTTTCTAACAGTTTCCCCTTATACTTCTATCTTACTCTATATCAAGTAAGTCACCTTACTTGGGCTCTCCTTCTAATACTTACTTATCGGTATCTCCCTTTGACTTTCTTGGTCAAATTCCACTGGATATATATTCCATTCTATAACTTACAAGATTTTTTAAACCATTCCTCAAACATTATATACATCTACAGTATTTAACCGGCATCACTCCCAATTAAATTAATCCATACCAAAATACCTATTTTCTCTTTTACACCATCAAACCCATAAGCATTCACTATCACCTCTTCATGTATATAACAGTGATAGTCTGCTGCGTTCTTCAAAAGCCTAGAGTGGATTTTTTTTTCTTGTGATGAGCTCTCACTTAAGGGATGGTTTGGGGTGGCTTTTCTTTCGACTATGTCCTGCTCCTTTTACTTAACTTTTTCCATTTTCCTTTGCATGTTCCGCACCCCTACCACATCGAATGGGAAGAGAAGGGAAGGATAAGGAAAGAATTCAAGAAATATATATATAATATATTATATATATATATATAATATATAGTATATATATATATATATATATATAATATATATATATATATATATATATTATATATATATTATATATATATATATATATATATATATATATATATATAATATATAATATATAATATAGGCTTATATATATTAGTGATGGAGCGAAGCCGAAATTTTGCATAACCGCGGTTGCAGTTTTTTTGGGGGGGTTCCTAAATTTTTGCTGTTAAATTTTTCAACAACCGCGGTTTCGTCGTGCAATTAAACAAAATTTAACAATTGCTTTGGTAACTACTACTACTACTAATGATGATAATAATATAATTTATTTTTATTATTATTATATTTTTATTATTATTATTATTATTATTATTATTATTATTATATTATATTATTATTATTATTATTATTACCTTGATTCACAGGTGTTGAAATTTTAAATTTCTGTTCATTTAATTTGCAATTTAATTTGCTGTTTGCAAGAGTATCAGGGTGCAGGTCTAGGACCCACTGCACAATGCACCCACCATCCAATTTTACCATCCGACTAAAGGTACTTCTTTAGTTATTTGTGTTTGTAATTGAATTTTAGAAGCAGCAAGCCATTTAGGGAATAAGAATTTTCAGCATTTTCTCCTGTTAATCTCATATATATATGTAATATTATATATTATATATATATATAATATATAATATTATTATATTATATATATATATTATATATATATATATATATTATTATATATATATATATATATATATATTATATAATTATATATATATATATAGTAGAAGGTTCATTAGGTACTATAGCCCGTATGCACCTGCATGTGTGGCCTAGTAGATCATGTACACCTGTGTGGTAAGAGAGGCGGACATAATACCTCCATGTGTACTCTGCAAAGACTGTTTAAAATATACCTTGAAACTTGTTACCAAGGGCTTGTATACTAAAACTATTCAGGCACCGCACACTCCCAAGAGGGCGGTGCCAGATTTGAAATGTAACGATCATGAGGACTCTCATGGGGCAAGCGACAAGAAGTGATCAGGATTCTGTAGGAAGATCTCGGGAAGAGAGATCGACTGATTGTAATTGTGCGGGTTTTTTTATAAAGTATTTGTGAACCGTGAAACTTTAATTTGGTTATACAAATTTAGCCCTTTATATTGGCCCAATGGGCACTTAATAATCATCATCTTATTTCAATTGTTTTGTTATATATATTAATAACTCCATTGTTTAATACAGAACTAAATCACATCATCTTTTCATCTCGGCTCAAACTATTTTGGTACACCCCGAGTGACATTTAGTGCACCCCCCCCCTTTTGAATAACAAAAAAAAATTCAAATATAACCATTTAAAACATTCAGAGGCCAAAGTAGAGCTAGTGGTGATCAAATATAAAAAGTGATTTAAAACTAATGGTGGTAATTAACTGTCTGAAACTAAAGGATAGTGACAAAAATAAAAGTAAAGGAAAAAAGTGTCTCTAAAAAGTTAACAAAACATTTCTACTTCAAAACGTGAAATTAATAAACTTTGTGAAATAAAAATAAAAACAATAGCTTTTAAATAGAAAAAAGCCGTTACAGTAGAACCGGCACAACAAGCAAGAGACTCAAAATTAAAAAAAAAATCGAACTTTAACCCTAAAATCCTGCCCGCCAAAACACAAACGCTCTTTGTTTTATCAGAAGAAATGGCAGGAACAAGAAAACTCTCTCCGCGCCTGAAAACAGCGCGAAACAAGACGACCACCCCAAAGGCAAAGGGGAACAGAAAATCTCCCTCTCCCCAACAACCGCTCTCCCCCATTTAAGAAGACTTTCACTCCTCCAGCTCAGAGCGGAACAACTTGACTCCCCAAAGTCAATGACTTCCAAGTCATTGACTCAAGCCAAGCGCCAGCGAGGAAACAGGTCGCTGCGAAAGCAACATAGCACTCTCACGCCATGTCAACTCCCCCCCCCCCCTTTTGATGCCTCCTGGATCGTATCCTGGCTCAGCGCTTTGAACGCTGTCTTCAAACTAAATGGCATTGATGATGGAAATGAAAGAGTGTGCTTATTGGCTTCAATTTTGCCGAATCCATTAGTGTCTTCAATAAAATTTCCCTTGAAATCGAACTCCAATAAATTATTATTGGACAATATTGAGGAAACCTACATGCCAGCACTTAGACAGAGAGTCAGGGACGTTTTCAAGAAAAGGATGGAAAAAAACGAACTTCCAAGTGGATATATAAACAGAGTGAAAGACGTCTTGGGTCACAAGAATTTCAACTTGCTCGTCGAAAACAATCCCAAATTCGCCCAAGAGCTCTTTATGGCAGAGTTGCCAACGTCAGTTCAGATGAGTTTATATACTCTCGCGGAGGACAATAACATACGCAAAATGGTACGCGTCACTGACGTTTAGCTTCTAGCCTCTGATCTCTGAAATTTCTAATTTTCTTGTGAAAGGATATTTATAGTGTGATCTTGGTGAATAAGAGAATTTGATAGGTAACATCATTTACAGACATCCGACAATACTTTTACCGACGGCCTAGGTCTGCTGAAAATCACAACCAACCAGGGCACAGGACAAATTTAACTTCTATACGCAAAATGGTACGCGTCACTGACGATTTATTTAAAAATTTTGTACATAAAGATCGCAACCTTCGCCCCCCACCAGGGAGGATGCCTATTGGGGGAGTCTGAATCATTTGAGGCGTGAAGAAGAAACCTACGAAAATGAGTCAATAAGAAGAAACAGTCTTTCGCACGAAAGCGAAAGGAAAATTGACTCGAGAGAAAATATTTGACCAGCTAACAGAGCTCATGAAGGTCGTTAAGGAGGTGGCAGGCACCATGTGTCAGATTGTCCGAGAACAACGACCCCCAGCTAAAGAACGCCACTCACGGAGAGGAAGAAATACCGGGCATCAGCGTAGGTTTGACAACACTGCTGTGAGCGGGCCTACAACAGAGTTATGTTATTACCATGGGAAATTTTTGCCCCGGGCGTACACCTGTGAATCAGCCGAATGCCCGATGTACACTCTACTCTACCCCACAGGAGGGTATGGGACTTCATCGCAACTTGCCCCCACTTCCCAGACTGGAAACGCCAAGATAGACCGCTTGCATTTGAACACCTAAGTGGTCGAGTAAATACGATAACGAATAATAATAATAAAAAGGTTTCTTTTAATCCAAATATAGAAATATTTAATAATAATAATAATAATGAGGAAATTGAAAATTTAAATAATGATAAAATTAATGAAATTTTGCCTGTGATTAACAATAGCTATATAGTCATTAGATATATGAGTCCTATATGAGCTTATTAAATATAATATTAATGAAGCTTAAATTTTAATGCAAAATGTTGCAAATAAGAATAATGCGGAAACCGCAATAGCAAATAATGATTTGGAAAATATTACCGACAATGATGTAACAAATGCAAATAAGTATGTTGGGTATACATTTTTTAATAGTGTAATATTGAGTAATTTCCATGTAACCAGTAAGGAAATAGTGGAAGGTGCAGAAGCATTGCAATGGACTTGCCTGACCTCCGCAGTTTCGAAGGTTCAGAAAATGAGGAAGCCATTCTTTGCTCACCTAAATAACATGACGAAGCTCGAGGAAGGGAATGCAATGCTTGCAATTATGTGGTCTGACCTGGAAAGCTATACCAAAGCTCTATGATAGCAATTAAAATAGGGCTCCTATATATTGGGATACCGTAGCAGATTCATATATTTCAATTTGTCCGATGCACTTGGCCGAAGGCGGAAGACTCCCATAGGCTTACATAGCATCTAATAGTACAAAAATTGATATTTATGATATCTTAAGATTCCTAGAATAGATATTTGGGCTTCAAACGCGAAATTCTCTAGATAAATTTTATGTGGCAAATTTTTTAAAATAACCACATTGGCCGTCTTCCGTTCTGAAAAGATATGAATAATCGGGATTTGATTCAAGCTGCACTATATTTGATAAACCCCTGTTTAAACCAAATAAACTACTATTTAATTTACAAATGATTTAACTTTAATAGCTAAGACAATTGCATGTGCATAGTGTTTTCCGAGACACTGTCTCCCTCGGCTCAACCTTCTCTCTCAACCTCCCTCTATCTTACCCTAACTAGCGGCTCTTTACTTTATACCTTAAATAGAAATGCTTTATTTGATAAAAAATAAAGAACTTTTTATAAAACATTGTAAAAGAATAATATATAAAGGTAAAATCAGAGGGAAGCCAGATGGGCGGAAATATTTGATAAATGTAACAAGGAAAAAAACAGCGGTTGCAGGCTGCCCGCCCACACCTCCAGACCCCAAACTACAACCGCAAAGTAAAAAGCCCTATTCATCCCCAAAAGAATATTGGAAGAGCTGGCAAACACGTACCCATATGTGACACACATAAAGGGGGAGCCGGTACGAATGAAACCAAGACGAATCCCCTACAAAACTTCTACTCCCAAAGCGGAGCCAGAGCTCTAATCAGTTAGCTGAGGAGCGGGGGTGTTTAAAGAATCATCTCCAAATTTGGGTCTTTACCTCATGGCCATCCTTAGAAAAGAAAATAACAACAAAGATATCAATAGAGAATGGATGAAGCTAAATAAAAGAGCTGAACCAGATGTGTTTGGACTGCCTAATCTTCAAGATGCCATATTTGCATTAAAGGGAAGCAAATACTTCACCAAAATTGACTTAACTCAAACCTTCGACTTACTTGATCCCCTTGGATCCTAATAGCCAAAAGTTCTTTACAATAATGAGCAATCTTGACACATACACATATACCTGCCTTCTGATGGGATTCTTAAATTCAACTTTTGCATTCCAAAGGCTAATGACTATTTTGCTCTCAGATATAGAAAACATTTGCCATTGCGTATATGGACTACCAACCAAATAAACCTAATATCCCCGCTAATCTTATAACACAAACCGAAGAAACAACAAAATACTGCTTTCATAAAACCCCATTCCATGACAAATTGTTAATTAAACCAAGGAGGCACATAACTATCTACCCTGTCTTACTTCCGCTATTTATATTTAACCTTTCTCTCTTTCTTCCATTGACACTCATTTTATTCTTACCACGCTTCACTACTTATCGTCATACATACTTTTGAATTCCACCTTTAATATAACTATATTAATATTATATACTAATAAAAACTATAAGTATCTAATATATAGTATTATACCTTATATAATATAATATAATATTATATATAATCCTAAATATATTATATTACTATTAATAATATATTATATTACGCTATATATTTATATATATATGGACGTTGTTATGCAAATAAGGAAGTGACCTACAAAAATTAATAATTTCTTTAGTTTAATTTTCATCCAAAAGTGTTTTAAAGGTGAAATGTACATTTTACAAATAGAATCCTTGAAACTCTACAATCAAATAGTCCCAACTATAGAATTAAAAAACATTGTTTCACAACACGCAATCCACTATTCCAATCATTTGTATGTTGTCAAATTTTGACTTTCGCCCATATTAAATAAATCTCAGATTTTCGATGTTATTGGTCCAGTTGCACCTCCATTTTTGCAATAACATAAATGTCCATATAATATTAATATATAATATTATGTATATATATATATATATATATATATATATAATATATATATATAAATATTATATATAATATATATAAAATATATATATATATATAGTATAATACATATATTTTTATTTTATTCTTTTTTATTAAACCTAGTTATGGAAATAATTATTAAACTTAAATAAAATATCATCATTGAGTCTGATTTTTTATAAAAGTAATATACTATAATCCCTAATATATATATATATATATATATATAATATATATATGATATACAAATATAATATATTACTATATATATAATAATATATATTATATATATAATCTACGTATATAACTATATATATATATATATTTAGTCAATTATTTAGCTTAAGACGCTAGAAGAAATATATAAATGATTCTGAGGAAATTATAAATTCTTGAGGGATTACAACAAATAAAGAACATAAGAAAATCAAAAACATTAAGTTAGTAACATCAAATCCCTTGCTCCACAACCAAATTACAACGGCATAAGCTTTCGACCTTGAATTCAGCCTCCTCCCTCTACTCATATGCAATTCTTTTGACATTACTAATTAAATAATAAAATAATGACATAAAATTTACAAATATAAATATCAAAAAAGGGACTAGACTAATTTTTTTGAAAAATGGTGAGAAGTGTATAATGTTGTTCATGATGGGGTTTGAAAGTCGTTTTTTTGTACATTGAAATTATTAGATTGTTTTATGCCCAAAAGATTCTTGTATAAAATTTTCTATTTCAGATGAGTTAGCACTAACAGTGTCATGGGTACCTTCATATACACTTCATCTTGGGAAGTATTGTGTAGAGTAAGAAGGCAATGTAATATTAGTTACCTCATCCAAAAGACCCGTAATTAGCACGAGAAAATCGTGAGTTTCTTCCATTATGTCTCCTCGCTCTTGTTTGCAATCAGCGCCAGGGTATTAAACACATTGAAGAAGTGTAAACTTATAATATTTATGAACTTCAGTGTTTTGAACCAATAAATATGACTTTCAAATTAGATAACCCCACACTGTCCCAAGGGTATCGAATACTCTAATACATATATATTATCACTATATAATATAATATACTTATATATAACTATATATATATATTATATATATATATATATACCTAATATATATATACCCTAAATAATACATAAAGTAATATATATATATATATTATATATTATATACTATATTATTATATATATATATAATATATATTACAATTATAGTTAAAATACCCACTTTTGCTTTAAATGGATATGTTAATCAACATTTTCCAGTTGCCTAATTGGTTCGCACATTTACGTGCTGCGTTCTATATTTACCACTACAACCACATACATACAACAAAGCACTAACATTATTAGAGGGGACACCCACCCTTTATCCACATACCCCTTCAATATACACACTATATCTTGCACCCCTCGTCTAGACTAATACATCTTTGCAAGCGACATCCCTGTTTTCCTTAAAATCTCCACCTGCTGTGGGAGAAAAATTGTTCCACCATACGCTAATGTCCCTGACGTGTTCGCTAGAACAGGACGACTAAAGGATCGGTAATTCAGTTTAGGTTGAGCTGCCGCGTACTCACCTTATTATTTGCCAGGAATTGCTAAATTGCAATGCTTCGAAAAAGGTCGTCGCATCCCGCCAACGTTAAGCGGTCCTTCTATCTTTCGGCGAAAAAATGTATGAATCGTATGGGTACATGGCATGTCAGAGGGGGTAAATTTTGAGGAGACAGATGGACGATGACGGTGATGCGATCATGTATTTTAGAAAAGGCAAATTTGATTGCTCGCTGTGACTGAAACGAAAGATTGAATAAGAAAACATGGTGGAAAAGAATGAGTAGGTGTGGTCGTCGCATGTGTGTTGCTGGTGTGGGAAGAGGAATAAGAAGGGGATAGAAGAATTTGCCAATTTCTGATGAGTGACTTCGCTAGTAGAGAGCTCGTATGGCTAGTATCGATTTATGTGCTGAGTAGTACTCTCAGTGGTTGCCGGACACTGAATTAACTCACATATATGTGATATTAAATCAGTTTGATTTAAAAATCAATTCTTGATTTTTTATTGAAAACAACTTTCATTGTGATTTATTTGATTTATTTGATTTTTTTATTTTCTTTTTTTATTAGGCAAATTTTTTTTCTAAAATTAAATAATTTCCTAGTTACACCTAATTTAATGATGATACAGTAATTTCACTATATTAATATATTAAAATTCATCAATGTTAGTTTCAAATCATTTTTCAATAAAGCGAACAATTATAAACTTGATGATTTTAATGTCATATTCTATTAATAATTATATATAACTTATACATATATAATATAATAATAATATAGTAATACCTAAATAAAAAATAATAATATAATAACTTCCAATATTATAATATATATATATAAAATACACTAAATATATATCACTCCATATATAAAACATATATATATATTAGTATACTATATATATTTATATACTATACTATATGAATACTAAAATATACGTCAATTACAACTACCTATAGAATATAATATATAATCATACTATTATCAATAAATATAATGAAATATAATCTGTTAAGAGAACTCTATATTCAAAGGTCCCTATCTGCCCACTAAATAATAATTATGTTGTCAATTCACCCTTTAATTTATCTATTCGCAAGTGCAAAACCTGTATTATTTACTGATTTTTTGTCAAAATTAACAATTAAAAAGGCCAATTGTCCTAAAAATGATCAAATTAAATCAAGCATCCCATATATATATACTATATATATTTATATATATTATATTACTATATATTTATATAATACTAGTATATATATATATAATATATATATAATATATATAGTATATATATCATCAACAATAATAACATAACAATAATATTTTAGAACTCTTAAAACATTCATCAACTAAAACTTTTTATAACAATGATATATTTACTAATAATAACGAAATTTAAATTCAAGAAATCATTTTTGCCATAATACATGGATAATATATTCATCTTCTAATAAATAATATCATTATACACAATACGTCTTTCTTAATATAACTAGAACTACACATATACTATTAATAAATTACTTATATATATATACTCTATTACCTATATATACTACTATATATACTATATTATATACTATACCATATATTAGATACCTCCTAAAAAACCAACCCCCTATAGCATAATACACGTTACTCCCATGATATAATTATAATTCTTTTCTCTCTCTCTCTATTGCCCCCTCCAATTTATTATCATTCACTCTAAGCAAGCACGAATGGAAGTAAGGTGCGTGACGAGCATCAGATAAATGAAAAACCGCATAGAAATAGAAAAAAGACACATCGAGAGATACTATTATAGTTCCGAATAAAGATAGGCCCAGCCTTACCGACCCTCCATATACCTATTAGTACATCTAAGCAGCAGATACTACATCGCAGTCAGTAAAATCCACCTCTAAAGCTTCTACTAGGAAGCGATAGGACCCTCCACTATGTTTGTTAGGTATTCGATATCAGTTGATAAGGGTTTCATCCCTTGGCCACAGGTGGGCCTCCACAATAATACCCCCTCACAATCCCCTGCCATCCACTACTTCTATTGAACACCTTTCTTCTCGCCTCTCCAAAACTCACATTTCTCATCCTCTCAGACATTCATTCACCGAGCTCAATCCCTACTTTTCTCTTTTCGGTCTCAGCCGGTCTTGTTCCCAACTACACTCGCCACTATCTCTACACTTCGCTCTAAAACCAAAAAACCGAACTATTCATTCATCTTCCACATTTGATGAAACCAACTTCAACATACATTTTTTCTTCTCGCCATCTACTACCAAAACTCACATTTCTCTCCTTCAGACTTACGTTCATTTGTTCACCGACTCTATCCACTTTCTTCTTCCGGTCTCCCAGCCGGTCGAGTTCCCAACACACTTCGCCACTATACATCCGCTTAGCTTTATACCAACCGGACTATCATTCATCCTTTATTATCCACATGCATATCAACAACCATCTCAAACATACTGTCATATTATCTATTCTCATCATCTTGACCCCTTCTCCACACACACATCTCTCTAAATACGTTCATTCCTCTTTATTATACTTCTTCTCACACCTTAGCATGCCCCTCAAGATGATCACATCTGGAAACACACTGAACTAGTACAAAGATATTATATGTATATAATTACTTATATATATATATAAATATATATATCATAAAAATAACAATAAATTATAATCTATAAAATATATATATAATATATATTACAAATAATAAGTAGCTATAGTATTATAATATATAATAAAACAATATTAATTATATATATATATATATAATCTATAAATTAATAATATAATAATTAATTATATTAAAATATTAAAATTTATATGTAAAATGAAATAGTTTAAACTAAATCCATTGAAGTAAGTATATATTACAAATAATTAATTAGTTAATTAAGGTAATTATAATTCGTTTTGTTATAAATGTATCAACACATAATGAATATAAAAAGCAATTTTATTTTTTAAAACAAAAATCATTCACTATAAATCAAATAAAATCAAAATAATCCACAGGAACATCCCGATTCTCAGTTGAATATTTATTAAAAAAAAATCCACACAACCTCCAAACCAACCTAGCCAGCACCCGTACTCTAGGAAGTTCTGAAAGTTTCTACAATTTATAGTTCTGGAAAAAGCGTCAACCAGAATCTATAGAATACGTCGGTTGTGACATAATGGATTCATAGGGTCAAAAATAGTTGAGCAGAATCGCGTTCTTAATCCGGGATAATTCTGAATTGATTAATTTTTGGATGGGGTTGAGTAAGAAGATTCAGTTCATTTGCCACATATCTGCCCACCCAAGCATTTATTTTTTTACAGTTGTCACGCACACTCACGTCAGAGCCCACATTCGAAGAGGGGTGGTAGTTTACGCTCAAAAGGTTTACCCTCTAACGGTGCAATTAAACTATAGACGACACTATTGAGATCACCAGACGCATGCTTTAAGTGAGGAGAATTATAATTCAAGCAGGAAATAGCAGAAGACTCAAGTTGCAAGAGAAATTCCCACCAAAAGAAATGCCAGGATGGGTCAGGTGCATACGAAGATAGTGAGAAGCACCACAGCGCAACTAGCCTGGAACCTCGTTTAACCAAGTGTCATCACAAAACAACTCCTCGACGTAGCCGCAGTATACACGCAACTTACACTTGTTAGGATCGCACTGAAGGAGGACGTGCGCTAATCGAGTTGCGTGGTAACGCGGAATGATAAGTTCCTCGAGGGCACCTTGCCGCCTGTGGTCACCATAGAAAGCATGATACAAGCACCCGAATCCATCGCCGCCGCAAGTAGAGTGTGTCAATGGATACTGTCAATGTGCAGACACAATTTCTATAATGCCTTTCTGGCTTTGACTTCAACCCTATTCCAAATCCGGGTGAAAACGAGAGCCTCCCCAGATATGAACGCACACTCCATACAAGGGCGATTGAGGCCCATTGAAATAGGCATGGGAAGCACACATGAGGCAACCGAGGAAAAATCAACGTCCTCGCAGTCTAATACAGAACTCTTCCAGTTTTCTTTGAGGCCTGCCCTAGCAACACCGTTGTGATGTGAGGTTTCCAGCACATTTTTTTGTTTTATGTTCAAAGGCCAAGGATTTATATATTGTCACAGGAAGAGGACGCAGAGAACCGTCGAAAGCAGATCAGGAAAGAGAAGGTGTTTTAGAGAATAGAGATTTGTAGAAGTTGGGGTTTTTTTAAAGAATTGAATATTTACAAGGTTGAGACGAAATTCAATCCAGATCATTCTATTCCAGCATCAGCGAGAATAGAATCCGAAAAGATTTAACAGGGCGAGAGGCAATTCTTAGAAGTAAACAGAGACAGAATGATATGGTATGAAAGAAATTGAAGGGTTCCGAGCTCATCGGCATATGAGTCGGGATAGAGTTATGAGCGTCTGCAGGGTGGAGTAAAAAGATCAGAGGTTAAATCGAGGAAGCTTAACGACGATCAAGGGCACAGAACCCTGAGGAACACCCACTATTGACAGAAATAAGAAGAAGTCGCCTCATCAACAACAACCGACATTCAGCGATTTGAAAGGAAACTAGAGACAAGGTTAAGCAAAGAGAAGGAGGAAAACCCAAGGAAGGGGCAGCTTGGAGCAGTAGTGACGCGTGCTCATGACTCGGTCAAATGCTTTTGTATATGTCAAGCGCGCCACCACGCAAGTTTCCACGTAGTTCCTATGAGCGAAAAAACATAATATCAGTTAGTAGGAAAGCTATATCCGCCAGCTAGGACCCGAGCGCCGAAGCCGTACTGGCAATCGGAATGAGTTTCCAGATGTATCTAAGAAGTGAGAGTTGAGAAGGGGTTTCAAAGATCTTAGATTAGAATACAGGTGAGAGCTTATAGGGCTATAGTTAGAAAGATCGGAGCGGCTCATTTTTTTTCGGAATGAGGTTTTGGATCCATGTGCGAGCTTCGTATCACTGAGGGGCAAGAAATGGGCCTAATATTGAGACCCACAGAATATATAGTGAACGATGGGCGGGGATTAGCACGAAGCACGCTTTCCTCGGAAACACTTCGGATTAGGAATGCCACGTGGGGCACCCCGCCTCCTAACGTTCATCTAAGATTTCAGGGGCCCATGCACATTCGATGCAAATGGTTAATCCACAATCAAAGGACTCAAGTATCACTTGAGAAGGCAGAGACGGAGTCAGGAATAGGAATGCCCAGAATCGTCCAGGGTTGAGCTTAGAAGCAAATTAGGGAGGCGAGGAGATTGCCCTTTTCAGATGGAAAATTAGCCACAGAATCATTCAGATTGCAATAAGAGGAGGAAAGGAGATCTGATAGGAAGTTGCATAGAGATCTTGTTTTGGCCAAGAGTCAGAAAGAATTTGTCAGTTAGGAGAACCACAGGAGGTTAATCGCACTTTTGGTTTGATGAAAGCCACTTTGGCTCGTCGAGAGTATTCCCTGCAACGATTTCTAGCCTAATTGAAAATCTAGCAGAGAGTTGATTAGGGCAGAACCGAGAAACCTTTTTTTGCCCACACCTCGATAGCGGTTCACACTGGTGGCCTCGTATTTTGCTGATATGGTCAGAAAAACAGCACGCATCGACCATTTGATTCATGGGGAGCAGAAAGATTTGACGGGGAAGAAGAAGGAACGTGCGTCAGCCCAGTGAACGTAGGACAGGCTGCCCGGCGGTAGCGTGGTGTGACAAGCTTGAGACAGCCGGGCAGGATTCCTGAGCGGAGGCTAGGCCAAGGGGGTATTGCATCGGCCATCACACGGGAAAGCGGTACTAGTTGTGAAGTCCCGGGCGAATAGTATTGTTGGAGACATTATAGGTGGAGACACGACCAACAGGCGACCGAGACGCGGGAGAAGGGGGACCGGTGTTACCACCAACAAGGGCCCACATGGCCAGGAGACAAGTCAGTCACTGGGGTCAGGTGAGGGATCGAACGAGGAGGCAGGTTAGGATGGACGGATGAGAGATTAGGAGAGATGAGTAGGAGTATAGCATAAAGGAGGACGCGTATGATTGAGGAGGAGCTGATTCTTGGGGATCGCAGGATGTCGAGTGGTGGAGGTCAACAAAACTGGCCCGTGGGAACGTGGGCGGTAGCCCGGGGCAGAGGGGAACACGGGCGGGCGACGAAAGAATACCGAACGGAACGCCTGGCCGAGCCCAAACCAGCGCCACATACGGGCGCGCAGGCGAGGGGGGAAGTGGGACCCCAGGATGAGTTAAAGACGCTCAACGGCGACAGGTAGGTGTCAGGGAACCAAGGGCCGCGAGCAGGAGAGGCGGCGAGCAGCAAACGGCCGTACGCCACGAGGCGGGAGGACGGTCACGGATGTAGGAGTATGGAGGCAGTATAGTGCAGGAGGAGGTAGGAGCGAGGGAGGATGGACGAGTGTATGAGACGGAGGGATAGCAAAAGGGGAAGAGCGGAAAGTTACAGTGGCACAAGGCGGGTACCCCGGGCCCAGCCGACGAGATTTACGAATAATCAAGTAGATTGGTGATTAGAGATCATCAAAAAGATTTAGGAGTAAGACTCAACGCCTACGAGAGAAATGAAAGTATTACAGATACAGAAAAGTATGAGACCTTTTGATGTGTGAGTACAGTAGAAGAAAGCGAGAAGACAAATCACCCAGAGAGAGGGAAGATGAGAGAGAGGAGAGGATGAGGGAAGAGATACTAGAGATCTGAAAGAGGAGAAAAAGATTATAGACTAAGAGATTGCTGGAGAGGTAAGGTACAGAGGAGGTAAGTACGACCAATGAACGTCCGACGGCAGAAAGCGACCGCGCGGCTGAGTTAGATTCGTATACTGCCGAAATCACCGTGATAGGACGCGCCGCATTGTCTTAGCAGATCTAGAAAAGTAGATGTGCTATGACTTAAAGAATAGTGATGAAAGAGTTCTACGATTCAGAGAGAGAGAGACGAGAGACGAGAGAAAGAAATAGGTATGATGATATACAAAAAAGAATTTGAGAATGAGAGATTGAGAGAGAGAGAGAGAGAGAGATAGCATAGTTTGTAAAGGAAAGAAAGAAGAGAATGATAGGCAAAGAAGCTCTGGAAGCCTGCCAAACAGCCCGATTATAGTATCAGAGAGAGAGAGTAGAGCAGAGCTGAGCAGAACAGAGGACACCGCATCATGAATTATCAAAGTGAGAGATATGAGAGAGAGATAGGAGACGAGAGAGAGAGAGAGAGTATCGAGAGAGAGAGAGAGTTTCTAAAAAGAAAGAGAAGTAAGATATAACAGAAATAAAACAAATAACGAATGTTAAATCGAACGTAAAGAGAATTTGTATATGAAAAAAAAGAATAGAAACCCGTGATTTTTTTTAATCCCATCGACTTACTTGGAGAGTAAAACCTATGATGAGATGAGAGGTATGAGAGAGAGAAAGAAGAGAGGAGAGAGAGAAGATTAAGATCATGAGAAAGAGATAAATGAGAAAAAAGCATAAGAAAAAAGTGTGGGGAAAAGATAGAAAGGGGGAAAGGAGTGAATCATATTATTTGTGAAAAGGAAGTAAAAGAAGTAATAAAAGAAAGAAAAGAAATAAAATAAACTCAGCATATGCTCTAGAAGAAGAAGAAATGTAAATAATAATATACTATCATAAGTAATAATTATTAATTACAATAAATATAAAGTAGAGAAAAGAGAGAAGAATAATGAGTGACTTTACAAGTAGAGAAAATAAGGAATGAAATAAGAATTAGAAATAAGGACTAAGAGAGTGAGAAGAGAGATAGAGAGACGACTAAATATTAGTTATAAGAAGAAGAGATAGATAGATAAGTAGAGGAAAGGATAAGAATGAGGAGTAAAGTAATGAGTGAAAAGAATGAGGAAAATAATAATGAAATAAGGATTAATATATCAAAGAGAAGAGAATAGAAAGATAAGAAGAAGGAGGAGGGGGGAGGAGAAAAAAGGGGAGGATAAAAAAAAAGAGGTAAGAGGAGGGGGGAGGGGGACGGGAGGGAAGAATGGGGAAGAGAGTGAGAAGGGGAGGGGGAAAGAGGAGAAGAGGAGAGAATTGATGGATGATAAAGTACTTATGAAGGTAAATTAAAAAGAGAAGGAGGGAAATCGTAAAAAATTAGTGAAAGAAATAAGAACAAGAAAATCTTTTGTTATGATATCAAATATTGAGAATTGAAAAGTGAGAAAATTACTATAGATAGAGGATAGAGAGAGAGACGATGAGAGAGAGATGATGAAGAGATATATATTAGAGATGATATAGAGAAATATGAGAGAGGAGAAATGTAGAGGTCTATTTTTGTGTATCGTTTGTGGTGCGTATTATGAGCGAGAAATAGAGATGTAGAGAAGAAACGAGAGTAAGAGAGGTTGGAGAATAAGAGTAAATGTGGAGAAAGAGAATAGTATAGTAATGATCCATCAGGTATTAAGGGCAATCAAAAGGAGATAATAGATAGAAAAGAATAGAGAATGGAAGATAGGTATATAAATAACTAGATGAATATATAAATAAGAGTAGAGTAGATATTAAGAGAAGATATATAAGAGATATATAGTAAGACTCTTTTAAGATATAGTAGTATAGAATAGATAGATAAGATATAGAAGAGACTATGAATACTAGAGTATCAGATAGAGGATATTGAGTGAAATGCCTTTTTCTGCTAGATGAATTTCAGTAAAATGATAGGTGAAATAAAATTCAGAATTAGATATGAGAGAGGGAGAAGGTATGGAATGATAAAATGAGTGAGATAGATATAGAATATTATGAGAGAGATAAGGAGAATGTAGAGATAGAGAGAGAGAAATAGATAAGTAGAGATGTAGATATGAGAGAGATATAGAGGAAGATTAGATGATAAAGAGAGATGAGTAGGAGTAGTGAATGGGAAGAGGAAGCGGATAGAATAGAGGAAAAATGAGGAATAGGATGGGTGAGGAATAAAGGTAGGGGGAAGAGGAAGGAAAAGAGGATAGAAGGGAGAGAAGAGAAAAAAGAAAGAAGAAGATAATGAATATAGATATAATATAGATAGATAGATATGAGAGAGAGTGTAGAGAGATTAGAGCAGATTTAGAGAAGATATTAGAGAAGATATAGAGATAGAGAGATAAGTATAGAGAGATGAATATTGGAGATAGAAGAGAGAGAGAGAGAGAAAGACCGTTGTGAACAAATGCTTTGAGAGAAGAGAGAGAGATAGGAGAGAATGATGTATGTGGATGGGGATGAGAGACGAAGAGAAAAGAGGACACAGAGGGAGGAAGGGAGGGAGGAAAGAACAGGAGAAAAAATGATGGGTGAGAAGGAGGAGGAGGAGGGAGGAGAAAAAAAGAAGAAGAGAGAAGAGTGAAGAAGAGAAAGGGAGGGAGAGAGAGATGAGAGGGTGGTAGAGACAGATAGGCTTAAATTAAGAAAAGAAAGGAGGAATTTTGTGGAAGAAGGAAGGGAAGAAAGAAAGGAAGAAAAGGACACGGGAGAGTAGTTTTACAGAGATAAAAGTAGTAGATGAGACGATTTCAGAGATGAGCGACTTTTATACACAATTTAGAATAAAAAGTAATTGAGGATTAAGAAGAGTAGATCAAAATGAAAGAAGAAGATAGAGGTTATTATATTAGAATTGTAGTAATAAGAAAAAATAAGATTAATGGTAATTACGATGTATATGAGGTAAAAGAAGATGGCAAAAGATGTAAAAGAGGGAAAGGGTGTGAAAAGATGTAGAAAAAGAGAGAAAAAGATGTAGAAGCAAAAGAAAGGAGGAAAAATAGATGAAAAATTAGAAAAAGAAGAAGGAAGGAAAAAAAGGAGGAGGAAGGGAAAGAGAAGAAAAAGAAGTGGGAAGAGAAGAAAGAGGAGAGGGAAAAAAAGAAAAAGAGAGGAAAAAAAAAGAGGAGAAAAGAAAGAGGGAGAAGAGAGAGGAAGAAAGAAGAAGAGAGAAAAGAGAAAGAAAGGAAGAAAACAAAAAAAGAAGATAGAGATAAAAGAAAAAAAAGAAGAGAGAGAGAGAAGATAGGAGAGAATGAGAGAGAGAGAGGAACGAGAGAGAGAGAAGAAGATAGAGAGGATAGATGAGAGGAGAGAGAGAGGGAGAGAGAGAGAGAGATAAAGAGAGAGAGAGAGAGAGAGAGAGAGAGAGAAGAGAGAGAGAGAGAGAGAGAGAGAAGAGAGCGATCGAGAGAGAGAGACGAGAGAGAGGAGAGAGTAGAGGAGGGAAGGGGAAGAGGGAAGGGAAGGAGAGAGAGGAAAGGGGGGAAAGAGGAAGAGAGGAAGGGAAAAAGGAGAGGGAAAAAAGAGAGAGGAGAGGGGAGAGAGAGAGAGAGGAGGAAGAATGAGATGAGAGAAGAGAAGAATGATGCACGAGAGAGAGAGACGGTAGATGACGATGATTAAAGAGAGAGAGATGAGGATAGAATGAGATGAGAATTTTTGTAAAGAGAAGTATTTGATTATATTATGATTCGAATAATAGAGTAAATAAGACAGAGAAGAGAGAGATAGAGAGAGAGAGAGAGAGAGAAAGGAAGGAGGAAAAAGAGGAGGGGAAGAGAAAGAAGAGGGGAGGAGAAAAGGGGGAGCAAGAAGGTAGTAAGAGGGAAAATAAGTAAAAAACGGAGTAAGAAGAAAAAAGAGGAAAGAAAAGGAGATAATAAAAATAAGAAGAGGAAAGAGGAGTGGGGGATAAGATAATAATGAATGAGAGATAGAAAAGGAGAGATGAAAATATATAAAGAAGATAGAATAGAGAGAGATTAATATTTGGAGTAAATGGTTGAATAATTGAGAGGGATAGATAAGAGAGAGGTGAGAGAATTAGAATATGATATGAGATAGAAGATTAGGTAAGATTTAGATATGTAAGAGAGAGAGAGAGAGATGAGATAAGATACTTAAGGAGATTAATATAGAGAAGAGAGAGAAGAGAGAAGATATATAGAATAGAGACGATAAATATAGATAGATGATGAGAAAGAGATGAAGATAGAAGATAGATATATAGATAGAAGAGCGAGAGAGAGGGGAGGAGAGGGGAAGAGGGGGAAAGGGGAGAGGAAAGTAAGGAGGAAGAGAATATAAGGAGAGGGGAAAATGGTAGGGAGGGGAGTGTACCTGTAGAGAGAGAGATAGTAAGAGTATGAGAAGAGAGAGAGAGATAGAGAGAATGAGAAGAGATCGATAATGAGAGATATGAACTAAGTAGATGAAGAGGTAGAGAGATATATAGAGAGAGAGTAAGAGAGAGATGACACATAGAGATATAAGAGATAGATAAGAGATAGAAAAGATAAAAGAGTAAGAGTAAGAGTTAGAGTAATAAAATACGATAGAACTAGCTGAATAGTTATATTATATTGAAATAAGTGAAATTGCCTATAGAGAGTAAGAGATAGATTGAAAGGTAACAGATAAGAGAAGATAGAGATAGATATAGATAGATAGAGAGGATGAGTTGTTTTCAATTTCTAATGATGAGAAGTAAGATGAGAGAGATAGAGTAGATATATGTGACAGAGATGGACAGGTGATACATATAGATTACTTTTGTTATTATGAATAATAAGAGAGATGAAGAAGAGTAATATAGAGAGAGAGGAGAAGAATATAGATAATAGTAGTAATACAGATATATATAAGATGTATAGATATAATATATGAAAGATAGATATATATGAGATGAATATATGTAGTAAGAGAGAGAATAATGAAGATAGTAATAGATTATCATATTATTTAATCGAATGATGATAATAGAGTTAATATAGGACTGAATAAGATGACACGAGATAGAGAGAGAGAAGAGAAAGGAGTGAAAGAATATATATATATGAGAGGAAGAGAGAGTGGATAGGAGAAGGAGAATAAGCGGCAGGAAAAGGTAAAGATATATATAATATAGATTAATATATATATAGAGAGAGAGAGATATATGAATAGATAGAGATAGAGAGATGAAATAATATAATATAGAGTAATATATATGAAGATAGATAGAGAGATTAAGAGATATAAGAATATGAAGATATATATCTATAGATAGTAGAGATGAATGAATTAGCTATTGAAGAGGATATATAGACGATATAGAAGTAGAATGAAGATATATTAGAGACGACGAGAGAGATAATAAGAGGAGTATTAGAGATAGAGAGAAGGAGGTGAGAGAAAGGGGGGAAATAAATAAAGGAAAAGGAGAAGTAAGAAGGAAAAGAGGGGTAGGGAAGGAAGGTAAGAATAGAGTAAAGATAGATAAGTAAGAAGATAAGGAAAAAGAATGAAATGAAGAAAAGTATAGATATGTATTAGTAAGAGAAGAAGAATGTAAATGAAATGAAAGAAAAGAAGAGGGGTAAGGTAGAGGGTTGAAAGTAAGAAGATATGAGAAGGAGAGAGGAAGGGGGGAAAGAATGAAGAAGGAAGAAGGGGAGGAGAGGAGGGGGGAATAAATAAGGAAAAAGAGATATAAGAAAGAAAGAGGGGGGTAGAGAGTGAGGGGTATGTAAAAAAAATTAAGGGAGAGGGAAGGGTAGGATTATAATGTGTGATTGGAAATAAAGTGTAAGGTAAAAAAAAGGGGAGAAAGAATAATAGTAGTGAAAAAGGATAGGGGGGAGAAAAAGATAGAGAAGAAAGGAAGAAGAAGAATGAAGAATAAGAAGAAGAAGAAGAAGAAGGACGAAGAAGAAGAAGACAAAAGAGTAGAAAAAACTGAAGAAGAATGGAAGAAATATATAACAATAACTTAAGGACCGAGAAATTGAACTATAAGGGTAGAAATGAGGTGGGGAGGAATAAGGAAAAAGGGAGTAGAGGGGAAAGGGGAGAGGGAAGAATATTAATGAAGGGAGAAATCATAAGAGGGAGAATAAAGGGATATATAAGGAAAGGTGAAATAGATAGGTCAAAATGAGAAATGCACAATAAGGGAGAAAAAAGGGGATGAAATAGAACAGAGGTAAGATAAGGAAGAGAGGGAGAAAGAATGGAAAAAGAGAAGAAGGAGATAGGGGAAGGGGAAAAATGCTCTCTCCACAGCTCACTCAAGAAGGAAGGTAAAATAAGATAGGAAGGATGAAGAAAAAACTAAGTAATAGTAATATAGGAAGAGGAGGTAGAGTGGTGGGAGGAAATAAGTGAAAGTAAGAGACTGAAAGCTAAGGTCAAGAATTAGTAGAGTGGAAAAATGGATAGACGGGAGAATGAAGAATAGATGAAATGATCTAACTATAAAGGAAGATATAAAATTCTATGGATACAAGGAGACGGAAAATAAGTTACCAATATAATAAAGGAAAGGGAAGGTAAAAAAAAAAGTGAAATAGCAACCCTGAAGAATTGAAGAATGAATAGAAGTGGAATAAAAAGTTAGGGTAAGTGAAAGTAGGGTAAAAAAATAAAGAAGAGATGTAAAAGTGAGAGAAAGAGGATATGGGGGAAGAAGAGGAGTAAATGAGTAGAGGATAGAGAGTGTAGGTAAGAAGAGTAGAGGAAAGAGGACAAAGGGAATATAGAGAAGCTGCAGGAAGAAAGCATATATGTAAAGGAATAAGTTGAGTGAAAGTAGTAGGTAAAGTTCATCGAGTGTATTACGGATAAGAAGAATGGGAGGAACAATGAAATAAATCTGAATTGAATAGAGTTTTATTTACTGATAGGATAAGAGAGTAAGTGATGCCTAGATACAGCAAGCTTTGTCCCTCAGGAGAACCAAGGAATTTTAGTTTGATGAGAAAACGATGTGTAATGCAAGGTTCTGAGGGGGGGAAACTTATAGCTCTCTAAGGGAGAGAGAAAAGAAAAGAGGGAATAAGAGAGGGAGAGTGGGGATGAAAGAGGAGGAACATGGAGATGAAGTGTGTTTGGTGAAGTGAAAAGACGAGAGGAATAAAAGGGAGAAGAAGAAGAGAGGGAGAAAGAAGAAAGAAGAGAGAGAAAGGGAGGGAGAGAGAAGAGGAGGGGAAAAAAGGAGAAAAGAGGAAAGGAGGAGAAGGAAGAGGGAAAAGAAGTAAGAGGGGAAAGGTTAAGGACGGGAGGAGAGTACGAGGCGAGAAGGGGCAGAGAGATAGGGAAGAGTAGAAACAGGAGGGAGGGGGCGGGAGAGAGGAGGAAAGAAGGGGAGAAGGGAGGCGGGGGAGGGGAAAGAGAAAAAGAAAGGTGAAAGAGAAGGGAAAGAGGAAAGAAGAGAAAAGAGAAAAGGAAGGGGGGTGGAAGAGGTGCTGGTGTGGAAATGAGGGAGAGAGGGAGGAGAAAAGAGAGGAAGGAGGGGGGGGGAGGAGGAGAAGGAGGGGGGAGGGAAGAGGGCGGGGTGAAGAAGGGGAGGGTCAGGAGAGAGTAAGGGGAAGGAAGTGAGAGGAGAAAAGGAAAAGATAAAGAGAGAAAAAGGAAGAGGAAGAGGAGAGAAAAGGACGGAGTGAAAAGAAGTAGAAAGGAGGCGGAAAGAGGGGAGGAGAGAAGGGCAAAGAGAGGGGGATGAGAAGAAAGGGGGGGGATGGGGGGAGAGGGAGAGAAGAGAAGGGGGGGGATGGAGAAAAAGGGGAAAAGGATAGGAGGTGAAAAAAAAAAAAAGGAGAAAAAGAGGAAGGAGAGAATAAAAAAGGAGAGGGAAGAGAGAGGGAGAAGGGGGAGAGAGGAGAGAGGAGGGATAAAGAGAAAAAGAAAAAAAGGCAAAAGTAAAAAATAAAAAGGGAAGGGGAAAAAGAAAAGAAAAAGGGGAAAGGGAGCAAGAAAAGAAAAGAGAGAAGGTGGAGGGGGAGAAGGAGAGAAGGGGTGAGAGGAGAAGGGGAATAGAAAGAGAGTGAAAAGGGATATGGAAGAAGAAAGGAGGGGAGTGGAGGAGAGAAGATGAGGGGGAGGGGAGAGGGGAAAAAGGAGGGTGTGAGAGAGGGGGAGGAAAATGGAAAAAAAGGAAGGAGAAATGGCCAGGGTAAGTGAAAGGGAAAGGAAAGAGAGAGTGAGGAGAGATAGGGGGGAGGGAGAGAGGGAGAGGACTTGGAAACGAACGGGCGTAAATTGTGGGAAAAGGTATAAGGAGTAGCGAAAGATCAGCCCAACCAGAAAGAGGGGAAAAGGGGGAGGCAGCGTCGAATTGCGTGTGAAAGTTGTGGACTGAAAGGAGGAGAGGAGAGGGGGGAGGAAGTGAGGGAAAAAAAAAGGGGGGGAAGGAGAGGGATATGAGGGAGGGAGGGAAGGGAGGGAGGATAAAGTATTGAAGAAGAAAGGTGAAAGATAGAGCTAGCGCTTTTTTTGAGGTGGTTCATTCTGGTTAATGTATGGAAGGAAGGGATGGGGAGATTGGTGAAAAGGTGGGAGTAGGGAAGAAAAAAACGATTGGGACAAAAGGAGTATGGAAGATGGAGAAGGCAGGTTGCAAAAAAGAGTACTTTAAAGAAAGGAGGGGTCGGGGCATGTACTTGTGAAGGTTTAAAACCTACAAATAGATAGGAAGGAAAAAAATGAAACAAACAGAGAAGAAGAAGGTGGAAGGGAAAATGAGAGAGAGGAAAAAGATGAAAAGAAAAAGGAAAAGGGAATATAAAAAAAATGTTTGGGAAAGGGGAATATTAAAGGAAAGGAAAGGTGAAGAAGTGAGAGGAAGAGAAAGTGGTTGGGGAGGGGTGGGGAGGGGGGTAAATATTAAAGATAAAAGTAAGACAAAAAATAGGAACCCTAGCGAGGGGCGGGTATGGGAGGGATGGAGGGGAGAGGGGAGGAAAAAGGATAGGGGTGTAAGGAGGAGGGGCAGAAATTATAGTGGGACTTATGTTTCATTGTAAGAGAAGAAGCGCAGGAAATGAAGGAATGAGAAGCGGGCTGGTTTAAATCGCAGAAGGTAGGAGGGTATGGTGGAAAGGAGGCGGAGATTCTGGAAGCATTGTAAGATGAAGATGACTGATAGGAGGGATGTGAATATGGTTAATGATTGTGCATACGATGCATTTTTTTATCGTACTATTTTCCGATTTTGTACGATCGATGATTAGAATGTAGCACTAATTGACGAGATGAGAGAGAGATACTGATGATTGGAGTATCGATGAAGTATCGATTGAATGTGATGATGAGTCTGATGAGATTAGATCTTTTGTAAGTTAGTTAATGAGAGATAGAGAGTAAGGGAAACGGGGGGAAGTAATGGGATAAAGTCGTCGAGGGTAAGAGTAGATTCGGGTGGGAGAAGAAGGAAGAAAAGGAGGAAGGGAAAGGAGGAGAGATGAAGGGGGTGGGGGGGAGGAAAGAGGTTGAAGGATGAGAGAAAGAGAAAGGAGGGGGAGATAGGTGTGTTGGGAAGAAGGGGGAAAGGAAGTTGAAGGAGAGGAGGGGGGAATAGAGGATAGCGGAGAGTGGGTAGAGGGGGTGGGGATATAAGATAAGGAGGGAGAGTAAAGACGAGAAAGTGGTCTGAGCATGAGAGGGAGGGGGAAGGAAGGTGCATGATGGAAGGAGAAGAAAGGGGAGGTGGGGAGGTATGGATTATAGGATGTAAGAAATAGGTAGGGGTGATGAAGGGTGAGAATGAAGGGGATATGGAGGAAGGAGTAGTTATGGTGGGGGTGAAGAAGACAGGGTTTGAATGAGGGGAGCAGGGGTGGGTGTGGATAATAAGCAAATGGTCATGGGGAGGTGAAAGAAGTAGAAAGTGTGGTAACGTGATGGAATGGGGATCTTATTATATTTATAGGAAGTGGAGGAAGGAAGAGAAAGTGGGATGGGGTTCGTGGTCTCTAGAGGACACCTGAGACATAAAAGTGTTGGTTTTTAGTATGAATACAAGGCACGGAGGTAGGGTGAGGGTATCCTCTTCGGGTGGGCAGGAACGGCGGGTGGAAAAAATAGGGGAAAAAGGGTAGCGTGAATAACTGTTGGTATTATTTGCGTCTAATGACACAAAGATGTCATAAGAGAATTTGTTGGGAGTAGGGAAAGAGAGGGTAAATAGGGACACGATGGGAGTGCAGTGGAGAGTTGTGTGTTAGGTTACAGGATGATAGAGGGAGAGTGAGTAATTGTACAGGGGTAAGTGACTTGGGGGCACCCTTTAGGTGGAAGGCTTAGGGGAGTGTCGCCAGAGAGAAGCCGCAGGGGTAAGGTAGAGGATGAAATGGAGGGGTGAGTAGTGAGGTTTCAGGGAGAGGAACAAGCGAAATAGGCATATGAAATATTTATGGAGTTGAAAAGCAAAGTGAGGAGAATATTAGTACGAAGAGAAAGATAGAGTATGAGACGAGATGAGACCTAGACACGATGCCCCCATCCTTACTTTTTCCCTGTATGACAGATTGAGAGTAATCGACGCAGACGATTCTTGACGACTTTGAGAGCATCGGATGTAGACGACCACGATTGATCTCATGTATTGCAGTTCCGAAGTAGAGATTGATTGTAGTATGATTGATAGACGACTCTTTTTTTTTTTCCGACCGACAGACTTTGATATATGATTCAGAGCACGCACGCTATTGTATAGATGCATTGTTATGCGCGTGAGAGTAGAGGGTCTTCTCGACCTTGTGATGAAATTCAACTCTTAAAATTTCTACTAGTAGTACCAGTTGGGTGATGACTCCTTCCTTTTGACTTTCTTGATACTTGACTTACATTGTATCCTCCCCGACTGAAGAGAGAGGTATTGGCACTGTATTTGACTGTATGTAGATGACATTTCCTGAGAGTACTAATACCGAGATTACGACGACCGAGACCATGATAGACGCACGAGAGTAGTATCGATCGTGACGATATAAAGACTTCTTTCTTTCATCGAGACGATTTCCCCGAGAAGCACGTCATGAGGCAATTGGTCCAGTCTGAGGTTGAAGGGGGGGGTACGGGAAAACATATGGGAAGTTGGGAAGGGGGAGGTATGTGGACTGAAAAGGAGGAGAAAGAAGACAGAAGTGTTAATGGTAAATGTAAGGAAAGAAGGATCATGTAAGGGATCCAAAGCGTAAAGAGATTATGCGAGTGGTATGTGGAGGGAATACATGACGTGTGAAAAGTGACGTGACTCGTATGTATCCTGGACGATTGACATCCTTGACGGAGACTTGAGAGAGATCCGATTCTGAGATGATAGATTGATGTATCGCTTTAGTGCACGATGGACGACGTAGTCGAGATCTCGATTGAGTCTTCTCTTTCCGACTTTTGTAGATGATTTTTCCCGAGACTTTCTGAGAGTACAGCAGAGTAGATCTCTGGTATTCCCGCATCCTTTGATCATGATCCATGATCCGCCTGTAGATCTACGCACGATTCTTCGCCGCATGACCGTTAGATATGATGACGATCTCGACCCCGATTGCAGATCCCCCTCCCCCTTTCTAGAGCCATGCTGAGCATTGTTGTACCTTTGATTTGACTTGACCCTCTTTCTCCTTTTTCTTTGGCCTGAGAGAATCATAGAATGAGCCAGGAGGTAGGAGACTATGGGCACTCGGGGAGGGAGGGGAAAAGGAGGGGAAAATGAATAGATGGCTTCTAGGAAGGGGAGGAGAGAATAAGAGGAAATAGAAGAGATGAGAAGAGGGATATGGTTAGGGGAGAAAGCAGATATATATAGGTAGGAAGGGAGAATATACCAATGGGGAAGAACTTTACAACTAACCCAATTAAAACAAAAACAGATCAAAGGATAAATGATTAACAGAATGTATGGCGTATGTGGAGGATAGAAAAAATTGGAATAATGGGATTGGACACGACAAACTATGAGTTGAGTGTATATACGACACAGCCGGTTATGCGGAATGATAGCGCGTGACACAATACATAGTGAGAGTGAGAAATAAAAATCATTTCTTTAAAAAATTTGTATAAAGATGATGTAGAAGATAAAAGAATTTCCATTTCCAATGCATTTAATCTATGAGCAATTAGCATATAAGGAGTTGCATGGGATAGGGAAAAACAAAGAAACTATATAAAATTATGTGTAAAGAAAAAAAAAGAGTCGTTCGTCGATGAATTACCAAGGGGGTCAACAAAGTTTAATTAGGATAAAGCAGAGTTAAGAAGACAAACGTGTGAATAGCCGTTTAGACAAAGAATATGTTAATAGGAACCATAGTACGTTTAGTAGTCAAGTAGGATTCTGAAGAAATCTAATGTCTTGTGAAAACAGTTGGAATATGTGAAAGTTGTGGAAAAGTAAGAGGTAGGAAAGTGGGAGAAGAAGAGAGAAGGAATGTAGTGATTAGGCAGAGTGAAAGTTGAAAAGGGATCCGGAGAAAAAATACCGTGCAGCAGTGGTTATCTTCACTCGCGCCGTGGTTGTTTGATGAGGGAATGAAAAAAGAAAGAGTGAAGGTAACTAGGCGCACGGAGAATCCGTAGATATGAACAAGATTAAGGTATAAGAAGAATGTCCGGTGTAATATAGTGGGGCGACGATAACTAAAATTAGGGTTATAGGGATTAAGGGATAAAGGAGGAGGAAATGATGCGGCGTGAGAGACTACCGTAGTGTGGCGTGAAGTAGACCTGTAAGGGGGGGTATATTCTCTTCTACCTGAGTGAGAGGGTGTGAGCAAACAGGGTGGGGGTATCTCAGAATGAGGGTGTCTAGATCGTTGTATGAGGGGGTTGCGGGGTGTAGGGGAAGATAGAAGGTAATAAGGAGAATCTTAATCAAAATAGGATGCGAACAGGATGATTAGGGATATAAGTTCTAAATTGACAGAACATACATGTTTTTGGGAGAGATTAGAAGAACGATCTATCTTGATTCCGACCTTTTCTTTGATCCGAGTATGTAGATGATCGTATCTAGCGATTGTAGACTGATCTTGATTTTTTTTGAGGATGACTTAGATTCGCATCTCTCAGTATCTATTTCTATCCAGAAGTTAGATCGACTTTCTGTACTTCATGTAGAATTTGATGAATCTATTTTTTCTTGATTGCACTGAACCCCGTTTGAGATACTGTTTGTTATGATGTACTTGATGTAGAGAGGATCTTTTATTTGATCGTAATGATCGACTTCATGTATTCTGCACTCCCCTTGACTCCCCTTACCGATCTTGAGTATTCTTTTGTTTTTTTTCGTATCCGCACTTTTCGCACGTCTGTTATGACCTTCCCGTTATGTACTTCTGACGGTTCGACGAATTTGAGCATGAGATGTGAGATGAGGCCTGGTATTTTCACTCTTCCCATTTTATCGTTATGTTTTGAGTATATATATATAAACGGGGTGATATGAACTTTTAAGGAACTCCATAAAGAACCCAGAGTGAATGGGGAAGGAAGGAGAAGAAATTACTAAGTAGGTGAAATGAAGGAAGTGATAAAAAGGAGTGTATAATATGAGCAACATAAAGATTATAATTTTGGAGAGGAGGGAAAAAAAATTTCTCTGTATATTTAATAGGGGAGAAAAGAAAGACAAAAAGAGTGAGGTATTTTTTTTATGGAATTTTCAATATTTGTTAATGTAGGAAGTAAAAAGATGAGAAAAAAAAACATTTAGGAAAGTTTCAAAAAACACAAAATCAAGGAAATAAAGAAAAAAAAGAAAAAAAAGAAATGAAAAAGTACGGTTCCCGGCAAGAACCTAGTCAAATTTAGTCTATAAATAGTAAGTAATTTTAATGTGCGTGTAAAGTATCGTACGCGGGTTGCGAAGAAATAAAAGAGAAGTAATGCGGATAGTTGGTTTAAAAAAACTAATTCTTATTACATTGGGATTGACGACTTAATTACCTTGTTATGGGAAAAATTACATCAAGGCGCCCAACATTTAAAAGCTAGCGCGCATGGCGCGTGGTGATGCGATACTATCGGGAGTGTGTATATATATATAAAACGTGCGCAAAGATAGAGTGAGGCGGAATGTAGAGGGTGAAGGGGAAGGGAAGGAAGTGGACTGTGAGGGAATCTGTTGGAGGCAGGTGAGAAAAAGCAAATAGTGAAATGAGGATATTTTTAAGAAGGTATAATTGTTATGTGTAATTGGGTGTTAGGAATAGTATGACTGAGGGAATGGGATTAGGGGCTTCTGCGTCGAATTAATGTGTATTTGGGTATTGAGGTGTACATGAATATGTGAAGGAGTGTTGGTATGTGGGTAGTATGAAGTAGCCATTGTTACAGTGGGGGGTGTAATATTTAGAAGAAAGTAATAAATGTGAAGAAAGGTAATTGGATGTGCATACATCGAGGTGATGAAGGAGTGATGTAGAGGCAAGGAAGCGATATTTATATGTTCTATTTGGAAGTAATTTCTAGAGAGAGAGAGAGAGAGGAAGAGAGAGAGAGAGAGTACTGTGAGAGGATGTATGTTTAATATATATTGTAGTAGTATTTTAAAGTAATGATAAATCTTGAGAGTAAAATCTCCTTTGACTCGATCTTTTTTTTTCGCACTCTTTTTCGATTGGTAAAATCAGATGTATACATTGACCTTACTTCCCCGAGACACCCCCGATACTGACACGATTCCCCATTTGAGAGGAATTCCGCACTTGTAGAGATGCTGATTTTGATGAATGATTTTTTGATGGAATGAACATTGAGTTTTTGTATCTGATTCTTGTACAGACTGCATTCGATTTGAGATTGAGTAATCGTATTGATCTGTTATTCGAGTCGTGAATTGCGATGATCGTAGAGATCGATGATTAGGATGATTCGTATTTTTGATTTTTCTCTTACGATTACTTTCTTTGTCCTTAGTATGTACTTCTGTATTCCTGATGAATCTTTTCTTTTGATTTCGATTGAGTACTTTTTTAGTTCTATCGAAGAGGCGATGTTTCTCCTGACTGATTTTGATTGATTGATGAATTTGATTTTTTTTAACGTATGTTAGATGTAGTATATTATTGAGTAGATTGACGTCTAGATCAGCAATAAAGAACTTCTGCTTTACCATAGGTAAAATTGGCAACTATCCCTTCCATCGTCTCCTGCCAAAGGAAGATGATGGAAGGGGCTTAGTGGAATAGCTGAAGGCTGCCCGAAGGCATTCTGGTTTTGATCATTAGGAGGGTGAGGGGGGAAAAAGTGGAGAGAACTGAGAGGGAAGTTGTATTGAGGGCAACGGGAGCTGGGATGTATAGGGGTGAAATATGATGGGATAAGTGGAAAAGGGCAGTGAATAATAGTAGTGGTAGACATACGGGTAGATGTATAATGGGAAGGGTGGGATGGGCAAGGAAGGGGGGTTAGTATCAGAAATAAGGCTGAAATAGATTTACCTCGAGATATTGATGAAGAATTTTGAGAGATGGACGAGATTCTTGTTGATGAGAGACTGACGATTTGAGTATGAGAGAGACTTTGAGAGATGAGCATCGATGTAGATGATGATATTCAGATGAGATTGATGCTTGAGAGATTTGGAGATGATATTCGGAGTTTTAAGATAATTGATAGATTATGAGAGAGAGGGAATGATATATAAGGATGTTCGTACGGTTGCACGCGCAAGAGAGGTTGTATATGTAGGGTTTGTGGAAGTTATGAAAAGGGAAAGGGGGGTGGTGTCTGGCGGTATGGTTATCGTAAAGACGGCAGTGAGGTATAGGAAAGAGGTGGGGAGGGGACATAGGGGGTTTGAGGATATAAGGTCCGGGTAAAGTGGAGTGGTGCGCGTTTAGTGTGAAGATTTATTTTTTATGCGAGTTTGGGTGCTCCGTGTGTTATGTGTATTGGTGGTGTGTGTTGAATTTGATGTTAACAGCGATTTGTATATTGTCTGCTATGACTTGTTTATAAGTTAGATTTGTTTAATGTTTGTGAACATTGGGTGATTGAGGATGTAGTTGATGTTTTAGTAAAAATTATCAGTTTTCATCATTAGACATGGTGGAATGGAAAATAAGGGGAAGGGAATATGCAACGTATAATAGAATGCATTATTCTTAAGGGGGAAAAGGAGAGAGGGGAGGTTGGAAACCCGATGGGAGTCAATCGCGACAGGTGGATAAGTAATAGGTGGGGAGAGGAGCGAGAAAAGGCCGGAGAAAGGTGTAGATAGGGGGGAGGTAGAGGATAAGGGGTGGTGGGACAGTAGTGGAGGAAAGGGAAGGGAATTAAGAGCTGTGAAGGAGGGAAGAGGAGGAAGGATAAAAAAAGAGGGTGGTATTATGCAAGAGGTGTGATGTTGAGTAGAGAGTTGGATGTGTAGCTGAAATTTGAATGACGAATAATGTGTGATGTGGATGCTGAGGTAGGGGAGTTTAGGAGGTGAAAGTTGGTGAAAAGTAAAAAGGGGTATAAGGGGAGGAGTAAAAAAAAAAAAGATGTAGAACAGATTAAGGATGGGAGATGTAGGTATAGTATGGGGGGGAGGAAAGGTGGGTCTGATTGTAGCGGATGGTAGAGGGGGGTGGCATGGAGTGTAATAGGAGGAAAAGGTGAGGGGCGGGAACCATCTAGTAATGGCGCGGAATGAGGGTGGGGAAACGAGCTAGGTAAAAGAGGGAGGGGGGAGGAGAGGGAGTGGTAGGGTGAGGGGAGGGTGTGTCGAGGAGGGGGTCGGGAGGAGAAAGTGCAAACAGTAGTAGTGTAGGGGGTAGTGTGAAAGGTTGAGAAATAAGTAGGGAAGTAAATAATCAAGGCTTGAGAATCGGCGGGTGTATAATGTGTGATGTATGTGACGTATGTTTTTGTGGATGGGAACACGATGGTCAGGGCGAACAAAAGGGAGTGTGTAGGAGCTTAATGAAAGAACGTGGAAGGAGAATGTGCATTATGCGTTGATGCACGCGCTATGGGAAACATAGGCAGCACTGAGGTGTGTATGGAGCGAAAGTGCTTGTGGGAGGTGCGGAGTATAGAGTGGAATGGATCAACAAAATAAGCCCTTAGTGAAAATGGCAATTATTGGGGTGAGCGACATATGGGAAGTGAAGGGGGGAACTACGGCATCATTGCTTAGGCACGCCGTAGTTGTGTGGCGGATAAGGGTTTGTTTTTGCGTATGATAATGTTACGAGACAGGAGTGGAACAGCAATGTATCAAAACGAGGACTGGTAGACGCGTGTGTACATATGTCTAGCAACAAGGTATCACGCTATCCTAATTACATGGGCGGGTAGGTCGGCAAAATGCGCTGCGGCTAATTATAATTGTAAATACGGGCGATTGAGACAGAAAGGGAAGCCGGTAGTGATGGACGCTTTATTCTTCTTCTCTCCATTAATCAACGATAAGTGATTGAATGGCATAGGTGTAGGAGCGAAGAAGAATTCGAAAGAGAAGGGCCTCCCTTCCTGTGGAAGAGTGAGCAGGGAGATGGGAACCTAACGATGGGTGTAGGCCAGTGACAGCACGGAGGTAATTAATGGGACACTCTTATTTGAGTTGGAAACTGTGTGATCGTCCCTTTTTAAGAGTGGAGAGACCCCTGATGAATCATGGTTCAGATTGAATATAGTATTAGTAGTAAATGTGAGGATCGCGCTATAGGAGAGGTAATTATACTGTATGTTGCGGCGAGGCAGAGTGATATGTGTCTCCTTCCCCCCTTTCTCTCTCCCGAGAACAAAATATTTGGAGATATATGATGCGCTAGGAAATGAAAGATTAGCAGATTGTGGCTTGTTGTAAGGCTATGGGTGGGTGCTAGCCAAGCTTGGGCTAACGACAAAAGTAATGTGCTTCCCCTCTTCTCCAGGAGAATAGGGGCTATGAAAGGAGATATTCTCCCTTTCTTCCAGCCGCAGGAGGATGGAACTATTCATGACAATAGTGGATAGATTGTTGAGCCTGTATGGGATATTTAAGTTTGTTTTATAAAGTTATGGGTAAGATATGCTTTGTTGGGTGAGAAGGGTAAATCATTGGATTTTACGCAAAACGACTGTGAATAAGAAGGAAAAAAGGTGAGTGTAAAATATATATACAAGACTGTGATCGGAATCGGCTCGCGGATTGACTAGTCACACGGTGGATCTTTCCATTTTTCCCTCCTTTCTCTTCTCTTTTTCTCGACGCGTGTGTAAGAGGGACACAAAGCAAGGATATGGGGAAGAGGTGAGAGGGTGACAGAAGTGTGGTAGTGAGTAGATCGGTCATAAATCAACCGGGGGAAGTGAAAGGGAAGGCAAGGGAGACGGTGATCTTTGCATGGTACATACGCTAAGAAGACGCCACACGCGCACGCGTAAGGAAGATTCACGGAAGATAGCGGGTGTCAAGAAATAATATTGGTAAATCATTTCCTCAATGCCTATCAACTTCAGAGGGTTATTCCCAGATCAGGAGGGGAAAGGGGAAAGGGATAGAAGCGCCAGGTCATAGTTATCGTTGATGGAAGCTGTGAGGAAAGAGAGGATCGATGCACAGGGGATGGCGAAGAAGAAAAAGTGGCGGTGAGGCACGCGAGCCGGAGGTCAGGGATGATAGGAGTGGGCGTAAGAGAAAAAGTGAGGGGGGTAAACAGCTGAAATCATGCAGGGGAGAGTAATTGGGGAGTGGGCGCACCAAGGAGGGGAAGAGGGAGTGGAAAGCGGCCGACGAGCGAATGGAAATATCTGATAAAGAGTGGGGTGGCTGAGTCAGGGTAGAGTTGGAGAAATGAGGGTATCAAGGAGGATCAGGCAGGAAATATGGGGATAGTAAAGGCCGCTCTTATTTCTTTTTTTTTTCTGGCATAAATTTTTCAAAAAAGCTTTTTCTTATTTTCTTGGTGTATTAGCACAAATGCGAAACGCACGGCGGGTCCGCACCGGATAAGAGCATATTATGAAGGGGAGGAATATATTTATAGTAAGATGGATGGAATATTCTTTTTGTTTTTTCTTTGGTGATCCGCGCGCAGGAAATGTACAGCAACGGGCCGAGACGAGTGTAGGGAGGGAGAAGGGGGGTTAGGTGGCGGAGAGGAAATTGAGGAATAATTAGCTCTCGGGGACACGTCGATTAAATAGATCCATGAAGAATAGGAAGGAGAGAGGGGATAGAGGGGAAAAGAGTGGGAGAGAGATGGGAAAGGGGGAAGGGAGAGGGTAGGGATGAAAGTAAGGGGGAGTGGACGATGGCTACAATGCCAGTAGGAGGAAAGTAAGAAAAGTGATCAGGAAGAATGAAAAAAGAGGTCAAGTAAGATCACAGGAGGGGGGGGTTCATGAAGTGGGGAGAGGTCTGGAGGTGAAATATAAGGGGTGAATTAGACTTGGGTGGATAGATTGGAAAGGGAAGAAGGAAAAGGGGGAGGAATGGGAGGGGATAGAAGGAGATAGATATTGAGAGAATATATATCTACAGAGGTAAGGTATGGGGGGAAACCGTGCGTTGAAGAAAGAGTCATGTAGTCGGCTGTAGAATATGGTTCTGGGGATGGGGGAGAAGAGTAGAAGTAGGACCACAGTGAGTACGGGGAAAAAAGAAGGAGGCGCACAACTTGACGAGTTAGGGATGTGTCTAGGAGAAAAGGGGTAAGCCGGAGCCCCGTTGTGGCGCGCATGGAAAGAAGGGATTGGGAATAAAGCATCGTATAGTCAATCTAGCGTGATATGATGAAAGGGAGGAAGGGATCCGGAACGGAGTAGTTTGTTTGTGTAATAGAAAGAGGTGGAAAAAATTGTTATGTATAGGGAGGGTGTTATTGTGTAGAGGGGAAAGGGATATATAGGGTGGAAGTATAAAGATAGGTCTTGAGTGAGGTAACATATCAGATAAGTAAGACAACGAAGAAAAAAAGTAGCGGATTCCAGTTGACACAGAAAGAATGGCACAGGGCTGAGGGTGGAAGATAAGATGCGGAAATAAGCTACAAAGAGCTGTAGCAAAAGCGAGAAGATTTTGTAAGGGAGCGAACCGAATACCGAATAGGTAGGAGTGGTGCCGGGGACGGGGAAATGGACTGGTGAGATGCGTAGAGGGGTGAGGGGAGAAGAGATAAAGTGTGGTGTTAGAAGACGAGGAGAGAGGGGGGATCTTTTTTAATAGGTAAAGGAAGGGGATAGGGAAGGGAAGTGGGTGTGGAAGGAAAGTTAGGGGGAAGAGTAATGGAAGAGGGGAGGGGGAAAGGATTAGTGAATCATGGGGTCTTGGAGAGGAGGGGGTGGGTGAGAGGGAGAGGGGAGTCGGGAAAATGTAGTGCTGGTGGAAAGGGGGGTGGGGAGGTAGGGAGGGAGATGAGGGTGGGAAGGAAGAGGTGTAATGAGAGGGGGAGTCGGTGAATGGAAAGGTGTAAGGTAGGAGAAAAAATAAAGTATTGGGGGGTGTAGGAGGGTAGAGGGATAGAAGCCGCCGGCGAGTGTGTTGGTACACCCAGACAGAAGGGAGAAGGGGTGGGGGTGGGGGGGAAGGGGAAGGGAGATATATCTAGGAGAATAGGGCAGTAGGGTGGGATGGGGGAGTAAGTGGGAATAAGGGTAGGTGGGAGAGAGATAATGGGGTGTGGGTGGTGGTTCGGTCGTGGTTGAGGGGGGAGTGAGTGTACGGAAGGATGAATATATCTTTAGGGGTAGTAGAATGGGAAAGCGGGGAAAGGAGATAAGGGGGAGAAAAAAAGGGATGAAGAAAGGGGAAGAGGAGGTAAGGTATGCGTGCGTTAAAAATACGATTATAGGGAGTCGTGCGTAAAAACAAGTCTGTGAGCGCACAATATATATAAAGCGATTACTGGTCTGTATATAGAAAGGTCAGGGTAAGAATGGGATGATGTACAAAAGGTGAGAAGGAAGTGAGAGAGAGGTGGGGTATAAGGAAAAAGGTGGGTTGATGGGGAAGGGGAGGGGTGAGAGAATTAAAGGGTGTTAGGGGGAAAGAAAAGGGGAAAGAATGGGGTGGGAAAAAAAGAGGGGAGAGAGGAGGAAAATGAGGAGGGGAGGAGGGAGGGAGGAAAAAATGAGGTTTTAGGTAGGGAAGGAGGTAGAGATAAAAAATAAAACAGGCGAAAGCGAGGAGGATGTAAAGAAAGGACAATGCGGGGTTGAAACAGAGAAATCGGGCGAACACGAAGGGGTGATGATAAATAAAAACGGTTAACCAGGGGAAGTGGGAATAATAAATAGGAAAGGTTGAGAAAAAAAATAAATGAAAAAGTTGAAAAGGAAGGGATGAAGAGAGAGGAATCAGATGTACTCGTCGGAATCTAGACAAGAAGAATCGGTAGAAATATTGTCGAGGGTGAGATGGGGAAAAGGAGAGGAAGTCATTATAGGAGACGTGAGTAAAGGGAAATAGAGGGAAAATTAGCATAAAGAGGGGTTAGTAGGGGAGATAGGTGAAGGGAAGATGGGGGGAGTAAAGAAAATGATTGGGTGTATTAAAAGGGTGAAAGGGGGCACGTAAGAATGTCGGTAAAGGTAAGGGGGAAGAGCGGTCATAATAAATAGGGATATCCGGGATATGGAGGGAAGAAAGAGAGCTGGATGATAAAATAAGGGGGTGTTAAATTCGGAAGAGAGGAAAAATAGGAAGTGGAGAAGAAGGGGAAGAGAGAGAAATAAGAAGAGAATGAGAGAGATTTTTGAGATTGATCTCTGAGAGAGAGAAGGATAGAAGAAAGTTTAAAAATAGTAAGTAGATTATATCTTTTCTTCTCCTTCCTCTTTTAGAGCTCCTACGACCCTCGAGTGAAGCATCCCTCTGACCATCTAGTATGAACGATCCTCTCGCATCGCGAGGATCGCGACTGCATTTGAGTACTTCCGAGAGAGTAAATGACACTTCCCCTGTCTTGACTTTGACTACTACCTGAGATATAGTAAGGAGATCGACGTAAGAAGATGAGTCAATGTCTCTAAGGAAAATTGAGATGAGAGGAGAGGAAAATGGAGAAAAGGAGGAATCAATCTCATGTAGGAGGATAGAAAGGGTGAGGTGTAGGAAGGAAGAAAAAGGAATCAATGGAAATAAAAAAAGAAAGAAAGAAGTGAATAGGGAGTGAGTGATGGGGAAATAAGGGGAGGGGGTAGGGGGAAGTGGCAGTGGATCGATGGGGAAGCAGAAAGGAAAAAGGGAGTTAGAGTAAGGGAAAAAAGAAAAGAAAGGGAATATAGGAAAGGTAAAATGGAATAGGGAAACACAGTGGGAAATGGATAAGAAGAATGAAGGAAGAAGAAGAAGATAGAAGATATATTTATATATGATATATAATTAGTATGCTAAATTATAAAATTTATAAGTACCTTATGGTTACAAAAGTATTATGAAGAAGAAAAATATTCAAATCTTAAAAAGTTTATTGAGGAGCATCGAACTGAATGAGGCAAGCCAGGTAGGTATCCCGCAGGAAAAATTATAGAATAGGTGGGATACAAAGGGGTGTCGTGTGTTCTATACGGATAATGACAGAAAAAAGAGTTGGTCATGGGCAAATATAAGGAATAGATATATCAACAAGTCGAGAACCTTTATTCATTAGACTGCTAATGATTAGTTACAGATATGCCCAGTAATGCGGAAATAAAAGGTGACGCGCACGCGGAGAGAAAGAAAGAATGAGAGATGATGTGATGAGAGGAGAAGAAGAGATGAGGAGGTATTTGTATGCATGAGAGTAATTGATGAATCTGATGCACTTTAAAAATTTGGGAATAATCAAGTGCCGCCTAGCACTGTTTTTGTATAAATTTAGACGATAAGAGATAATCGAGAGACATGACTCTGATGTATTATTTTGCTATCTCGAGTAGAAGAGAGAGATCAGGTACGTAGAACTTCATCCTTCTTTATTACGATTGTACTTACGAAGATGAGACTGTGTCACCTACCGCAGAACCTCCTTCGATTTCCATTTGAAGGATGTTCTAGACTAGATATTTTCAATCTTTTTCCATTCTTCTTCCATGATATTGGGACTCTGTTTATGCGATTCTTTCTCGCAGATGTTGGAGTCGTTGTGTAGGACGGTGTATTTAGGATGTAATTGCAACAGGAGCTAGGAAATATCGTTTGAAGCATGTGGGTCCTCCTTCTTTTTTGTTTGTGCGCAGGTGCTTTTGGGCGGAAAAGGAAAGCTGATATAACGGGCAAAATCATACCTGCGTGAACGCGTACACAAGGAATAGAAGCGTGACATGAATTGGAGACAACGATTTTCACAAATGACAATTATAAATATTGCAGGAACCAGATGCGACCCGCGTGATCTGTTATATGTATGTAACCAAGCAGTGTAAATTAACCTACAAGAAATAGAGAGGGAGGGGAAGAAAGGAAGAAGCTAAAGTAAAGGAAGGCGGGGGGAAGGAATCGAGGGGAGTAGGGAAGGAGGAGGGGGGGGAGGGGGGAAAGATTCTGGAAATGAGGCGGGAGGGGGTGTGGAGGGGTCAAGGAAGGAATGGGTGAGGAGTGAAGATAATGAATATGGACCAGTAGAAGGAGATAGGGGGTATATAGGTCAAGGGGGTCATATATGATGGAAGGAGAGAGGTGGAAGGTAGAAGGGGAATGGGAATAATAGAAGAGAAATAGAATGTATAAGAAGGAGGAAAGTTATGAAGAGTATAGATTATAAGAGGATATATAGCTCAGTAATGATGTATGTAAAGTTGGTATAGAACTTGAAGATAGTTTGGGAAAGGGGAAAAAGCACGAGTGAGGAAGGAGGAGATGTGGGGTTGGGACGGGCAAGATATCGAGATGAGAGGCTTGATGGGAGGGCGGGGGGGAACCGAAGAGTGAGTGGAAGAGATGGTAATGTTAGGAATGGGACCTGATTGTTTCTAGTGAACAGCTTACATCCCTGTAGATCAACATCTGCAGGGAGCAAGGATTCCAATTGTTGTGGTCAGTTGAGAGGAGGAGGGAGAGAAAAAGGAGGAAACGAGATATATTTAAAACCGTTCCTTTAAGGAAGTGATGGGATGGATATCTGAGGAAGAAAATATTGGTTAAATACGGGACTGTGTTGTCGAACGTGGCGTTGGAGGGCTAAGGGTGTAATACACGGATGTCGTTGCAGAGAAAGGTATGGAAAAGAGATCCTCTATGAGCTTAGCAGAGGGATAGTTCGCCGGAGGGATGGAGAATCGAGGGGGGTTCATTTGAGTAGTACCCGGGTGGTGTTAGGTAAGAGAACGAATAATATGGTTCTTCTTCGGACAACTGGACGATGAGTGGGTAAGATTGAAGTGGGGCAACCTAATAAGTAATAGGGAGCGGACAGTATATGTGGTACTGATGCGGCTGGGCAATGGTTACTGGATAGTTAAGAGCGTGAATTCGGGAGGAAATGGAACGGGGAGGGGGAAAGGGGGAGGGAAGGGTGTTGGCATGTTATTTGGAGCAAGGACCTGTTTCTTTAGCCTTGGGCAGGGAGAAAGATTAGAAGATATTATTTGTGGAGGTTTCCTGGGGGACCAGTCTTTGTGTAGTGGCGGATGTGAGAAGGAGGGCAGAAGGGTTAAGAGTCAGGGTGAATGGTGGGTCAAAGTGAAGTTTGTATGGACGAATATGGACTTTTTCAGTGAGGCTGGGGCGCTGGCGGAGTAAAAAGAGAACGAAAAAATGGGACTCCCCGATGGTCCTCATTTGATGCAGAGGAGGAGGGTGAATAGGGTGATTGGGGATTATTCCATTTCAAAGTGAGTATGTGGAGTGTGAAGTTAGGCAAGGGTCTTATTATTTTTATCGTATGGGCGTAGGGCTCGACTGGAGGAGAGGAAGCTAAGGTGGGGCTAAGGTAAGGGGGGTTAATGGGCGGGAAATAAGGCAAACAATATATGATACTATTTAGTAGGGATAATAAAGGTCGAGAACCTGATTGAGAAAGGCAGGCGGGGTAGAAAAGCGAATCAATATAATTGTTAGGAGGGAATCTGAGGGAGTGGGAACAAGCGGGCGGTGTATTAAGGGAAAGATAAGTGTAGGAGGAGCTCGGTAATAGTGACAGAGTTAATAAGGGTGGCTAATGTAGAAAAGGGGTTAAGTACGATGATGGAAGTAGGAGAAGGTGTGTGGGATCTACCTTTATGTGCACAACTATCAATTTTCGCGGGGCGCGGCTGGTGGCTTCTTTTTCCGATTTTTCCCCCTATTACTTTTTCGCGCTGGTCCGTGATTTAGCTTGTTTGGTTGGTTGCCTTCGTGGTCAGGGGTGTGGCTTTTTCGCGCGGAAGCGAAAGTCGAGTGGGTGCGGTTATAGAAGGTTTCGGGAGGTAGATGCTATACGCGTCCTTTTCTACACGTGATAATGCAGTGGGTATACGATATGGGCGACCCAATTGTCACGCGAGATGGTAGGGATTGCTGTGTGGGTGGACATTATCGGAGTGTCCCTTCGTTGTGGAAGAAGTAATTGGTATGCCGTGAAAAAGGCTCATATGGGTAACACGGATACAGGTCTATTAGGAGGTGTTGGCCTCGTGTGGTGTGGGGAATGCAATGGCGTTTTGAAAATGAAGATGGGCGAAGAATAAAGTTAAAGAATAGGGTCGAGGAACTGAGGGGGGGTGACGAGTGCGCAACAGTAGATCACAGTGTTATGTTCGCAGAAGAAGTGGGCTGTGTACAAGGGAGACTGGAGTTGCTTAGTTTTCGGCTGGTTGTGGTTGTGTGTAGGTGGGCGTGTGGACGTGTGAGGAATAAGAAATAGGGAAGGGTTTCATGTGATGCGTCAAGAATATATGAGTAAAGGGGAGGTTGTTAGTGATACTTTCACATGAATGACAAAGAACGGCGAGGGTTATAGTCCCTTACGACGCAATTAGGCGAAGAAGAGGTTTGGGGGAGGAGCGAGAGAAGTAAAAGTATGGAAAAAAGAAGATTTTACGGGGAAGGGATGGGGAGAGGGGGAGGGGGGGGGTAGACAAGGAAAAGGGTAGGAAATAATCGAATAGGGAATAGAATAAGAAACTAGGGGAGACGGAAAGGAGATCCGGGGACGAGGGAATGAAGTGTGGAGAGGGATGGAGATAAAGGAGAAGAGGGAATGGTGGGGTGGGAAAGGGAAAAAATGGGGAATGTGAAGGAAGAGGGGGTAGTTGGAAGGAGGGGGAGAGGGGTAGTAGTGGGAGAAATCAGTGGAAAAAAGTAGTTGAGGGATAATAGATTAGGAAGTGAATATTAATGTTTGAGATTGCTGTATCCTTTCCTTGACATTTGATTTGCAGCACCGAGTAAGAGTATGTCAATGTACCATGACCCCGAATTTGAACTCGCTTATGTTTATCTCTTTCCGAATGAGTATTCATCTTCGAGGCACGCAAACCGATTGCGACGATCCGATGTATTTGTATCAACTCGTAGAGATCCCCCGCTTCGACCGTGTACCACAGAAGAATGAGACTTTTCTTCGTCACTACTTTCTTGACTGACTCGCCACTCGACTTTCCTCCGTCGCTTGTAGGACGCACCGATGTAGACGATATGTACCATGTATCACACGAATTCGGATTTTGCACTATGTACCGAACTTGCCACCGACAGACGACTGCAGCGCACTTTGAGCACGATTTGTACGCTAGTGTATGTGTACTTGTTGAAAGTAGTGTGGTAACTGAGTATATGGATGTGGATGAGGGGCGGAAAAGGCCATAAACAAATTGACCAAAAACTAATTGATGGCCCCCCAGAAGGGACTATGTTTAATATACGGTGAAAAAGTTAGATGGATCAGAGTCTGAGACGCAGGGGAAGGGAAAATGGGGGAAATGGGAAAAGAAGAAGGAAAGGGGAGAGAAAGTCAGGGAGGTAAAGATTCACATCAAGATCAGAGAAGAGAGAGAGAGGGGTGTGAGGGTGGAGAAGAAGGAAGGGACAAAAAAAAGTCAGGAGGAGTGGGAAGCGTAATATGGAATAAAAAAGAGTTGAAGGGGAATAAATAAGTAATCTCTTAGGGAGTGAATAGAAGGGGATACTAGAAAAAATACTGAGGAGGAAACGAAAAATCTCTAGTAGGGAGGGAGTAGGTGTAAAGGGGTGAAGATATCGGACAAGTGATGTGAAGAGGTAAGGAAAGGAAGGGATCAGGCAAAAGAGGGGGATGGGAGGAGGGTGGAATGAGAAAAAGAGAGATAGGAAGAAGTAGTGGTGAGATAAGTAGTGGGAGGAGAAGGGAAGATAAGGAAAGGTAGTGTACTCGATAAAATTGGCTGGAATGGAGAGAATCAGTCGTGGGAAGAATGAACGTGGTAATGCGAGGGAGTAAGAGGAACTGTAGTAAGGTCGACATTTTATATAAGAGAAGGAAAAGATTAAGTTTATCGGGTGTTGCGTGTAGCTCGGCGGGAAAACATTAAGGGAAAAAGGGGAATGGCTAGAAAAAATGCAAATAAAAATATGGAAAAGAGGTAAAGTGAAGATGAGTGAGGTGGAGTGAGATAAGGGAAAAAGAAGGGAGAAAATAAAGGGAGGATAATGCGGTGGAGAAGCGGATGCGTGGAAAGAAGGGATGGAGGGAATAGAAAAAGGAGGGGTGAGGTGGAGAGTAGCGATGAAGGAGGGAAAAACTGAGGGAAGGGGGAAATAAGAGGGTGAGGAAGAGGAATATCATGGGGGAGAGGAGAGGGTCATAGGGAGAAGCGGGTAGGTCGGGGACAATAGGAATCGTGGTGTTGTGTAGAGTGACGACGGAAGGGGGCGGGGTGCAGGCGGAGGGTATTTCTTCAGGGGTGGTATGAGTGCGGTAGAAAATGACTGTAGAAGCTCTTCAGTGAGGATAGAGCATGTGTAATATGGCGTAAATAAATGTGTCGGTGTGTGCTTTGTTTTTTTTCCTTTTACGTCTTTTACCTTCCATCTTATCCCTTCACTTCGGGATGATGGAAATGGGGGTCTAATGGAACGGCGCGGCAAAGGTGTGATGGAGAGAAGAAGGAAGAGGTGGATGGAACGAGAAGCAGAAAAGAAAAGGTCAGGCGCAGTTGATAAGTGCACTAAAAAGTAAGAAAAGGGAGAGGGCGAAAGAGAAGAATATAGAAGAAGGAAATGTAAGGGAAGAAGGGGTACATCCTTAAAGGAAGCTTCTCTGACAGCATAGATGTGGTTTTCAGGAAAATTTGTGTGTTAATTCCGAGTAGTAAGACAAAATAAAAGATCAGCGATAAGGATGAAGTGTGTCCGTATGGTTCTTATTTCTCTTCAAGGAAATTTTTAGAAAATAGTAATACAAAAGAGGCTGGGTAAGGGGACCGGTATAAGTGGTTGAGGATAGGATGATTCGTGAATTAGCGTAAACAATCCATTCAGTGTAGTATATCGCGGATGGGGGATGTGTGGGATGGGCAGTATTTATATGATTACTATAACGAAGAGGTGTGAGTGTATGGGTGAGGGATTGTCTCGGAGTTCTGGGAATACAACCGGGATGAGAGAAATGTAAACGAACAATCGAGGGGGGTAAAGGGGGATGGGAGATGGAAAAAGGAGTAAGAGGAGAAAAAGAGGAGTGTTGTCTGAAAAGAGGGTGACGAAGGTAGGTAGAAGTTCGGGGGGTTCCAAGGGTTCGAGATAATGAATGAGAAGGGGAAGGGGAAAAACTAAGGGAATAGATATGAGGGGATATTATAGTGGGAGATTAAAATCATGTATGAGATAATAAGGTGTGGGATAGAAAGAGGGGGTCTGGAGAAGTGGAGGAGAGGGTGGTGAGGAAATGGAAAGTGGGTGGGAATAGATGGAAGGGGAAAAGAAGGCAGGTGGAGTGCAATAAGCGGGAGAGGAGATAATTTAGGGAGGGTAGAATAGTAAGTCGTTATGTTCATATAGATTGTAGTCTTTG
>JABUQX010088477.1:0-16196 GCA_015478945.1 Trachelipus rathkii
GGAGAATGGGTACATTATAAGAGGGAATATGATAAAAGATGGAAAGGACCTGGTAAAATAATTGGCATAGATGGAAAAACAGTAGTGATAAAACAAGGAGGGTCTATAAGATACACACAACGAGTACATATTAATAGAATACAAAGAGAAGAAAATAGAATACAAGAGAGAGACAATATAATACAAGAGAGAGACAATAACAGTGATGATCCAGAAGAAGAAGATAAAGAAGAAACAGAAGAGGACATGGATGACAACAGAGACATAATAGATAAAGACAACACAAGAGATGTATCTCGTCGTCAAGAGGAGGAGATAAAAGAATGCGACAAAGAAGAAGAATCAGACAATGACAGTGTATATGGTCTAAGAAGTGAGAATGAAGACGAAGGATGAAGAGGAAGAAGGTGATAATAGAGGAGAAGAAGAACGAGATCTCAGTAGATTAAAGAAGGGAGAAAGGTGGAAGATGATAGATAAAACAACGAGACAAGAAAAGAGGGTGGAGATAATGAGTAGAGCTGGTAAAGTGAAGAGTAAAAAGTGGAATCAGAGTTATAATATAAAGGATCTTAATGATGGTACGATAAACTGGATCAATTTAAAGGAATTCGAAGAACATGAGCCAATACCAGAGGAAGAAGTTCTTTTGGTGAGTGTAAGAGATAGGTATAGACGTTATCAAAGCAGAGTGAAATATTGAATTGGAAAGAAAACAAAGTAATGGAAGAAATAGAGCCAAAAGGAAGGGTTTGAATACCAGATGGGTAATTACTGAAAAGGAAAAAAACGGAGAAAAATATTGCAAAGCCCGATTAGTAGTAAGAGGGTTTGAAGAAAAGGGAAATGATGAAGGCAATGAAGCACCAACATGTGCCTCAGAGGCCCTCAAAATGACTTTAGGGATAATAAAGAGAGAGGATTGGGTATGTAAGTCAATAGATATTAAAACAGCCTACTTACAAGGGAAAGAACTGGAAAGAGAGGTATTCGTAAAACCACCAAAGGAGGCGAATACGAAGAAATTATGGAGATTAAGAAAAGCTGTATATGGACTAAAGGATGCAGCCAGAGTATGGTATTACAGTTTGAAATAAATACTAGAAAATCTAGGAGATTGTTGTCAATTAGAACCCTCAATATTCACATGGAAAAAACAGGATGGACTGAGAGGGATCATGGTGTGTCATGTGGACGATTTATGTTATGGAGGGGATAGACATTTTGAGATGCAAATTATAAATAAATTAAAAGAGATTAAAGGTTGGGAGTCAAGAGTCAAAGAAATTTAGATATATAGGGGTGCAAATACATGATAAGACTCACTGAGTCTTATCTATATTCGTTTTTTTCCTTCTTGTTCAGATTCCTGTCATTCCAGAGACGCAAAACTCAGGGGGACTAGGGGTGCAAATACACGATAAGAGAGACCACATAATACTTGAGCAAGATAATTATAGTAAAACATTATCTATACCCAAAAAAAAATTCTACAGTGGAGACAAGAATCTGAACGAGAAGGAAAAAAACGAATATAGATTAGGGGTGGGACAACTGAATTGGTTAGGGCAGCAAACAAGGCCAGAGGTAAATTATCAAGTAAGTGTTTTGGGAAAAAAAATGAAAAATGGGACTACCAGTGATATGAGGAAACACATAAAAGTGATGGAAAAAACAAAAGCAGAGAGAGAGAGACCTTGTAGTGAGCTGCCCTTTAGTGGTAGTTTTTTTTTGTATCATATTTTTTTTATATTCTTTGGGGGGTATTTTTTAATTTTGTCATGTATGAGGGTGTTATGAAGGGGGAGAATAATTGTGTTGCTGTGAGTGATGGGTGTTCTGCCGACCTCAGTAGTTAGTAGTTCCTTCAACAGGTCCTTATTATCCTCTTATTCCTTGTTTCGCGGCATCCATCACTCTTTCACGTTTGAATGAAACGATTGTGAATGATTGTAGGATTTGTCGATTAATTGTTTTGTTCATGTATATATTATTTTTTTTCCGTAGGAATTATTATTTAATGTTTTTGAGATTTTTTTGAGATTCTGAAAGTTTTCGCCATTAATGAAGTAGACTCTGTGAAGAGGTTGATTTGTGGAATCTTTTTTTCGGATTTGGAACCCTTCTATGGTGGTAAGAATAATAATTATTTGTTGTATTATTAAAAGTATCATAAGATTAATTGGATTAATGATTAATATTAATAATATTCCTTTCATTGTTATTGATGTTTCTTAATGTTTATTATTGGTATTATTATTATGAAGATTACAAGTAGTCCATTTTTTTTTGTTTTAAGGTTGAGGTATTGGTAGACGTGTATTGGTTGCTGTGGTCACCTGTAAGCTGTAAGAAGTACAATTAGAAAAAAACTGGTCAACACCATTGGCTAGGTAGCCACTAATTATTGTTTTTCTTGCATTTATTTTTCTTCTTATAAATTTAATGTATATGGCACAAAGGAGGTTGAGGAGTTCTTTAGGGAATATGAGGGTTATTGTCGGGAGAAGTTTGATGAGAATAAGGTCTTTTGGGTGAAAGAGTTGGGCGAATTTTTAGAGGGGCAAATGTTGGATTTTTTTTTTATGGTGGTTTTGGAGATGATGAAAGACAGGTGAATGCAGGAGGTGTGGGTAATTTTGCTGCTGGTCGTCAAGTTGGTGGAAATGTGAATGTAAGAGGGAACGATGGTTATAACCAAGGTCAAGGGTATAATCAGGGTCAAGGGATTAGAGGTCGAGGTAACCAAGAGAATGTGGGTGTGAATAGGGATGTGAAGTGTTTTCGTTGTGGGAAGATGGGTCATATGATTTCTGTAGATGGGCAACTGGTGCTTGTTTTAGTTGTGGGCAAGTGGGTCATTTGGCCATGAATTGTACGGACCCGCAAAGGGCTGGGTGTAGGAGATGCGGAGGTGTGGATCATTGGGTGCGTGATTGTCCACAGGGAGTAAGAGCGAGGCAACCAGTGTGTGGGAACTGTGGTATCGAGGGGCATTTTTCTAGGATGTGTGGGTCCCCTAGAAACACTTGTATGAAATGTGGGAAAATAGGGCATGTGGCTGGAATGTGCTGGAGTGTGAGACAACCAGGAGGGGCAGGTCAGGTTAATCCTGGTGTGCTAGGTATTGGTAATGGTGTTAGTGGTCCGGTTCAACCGGTTAGTGGTCAGGCTGTTGGTATAAATAGGAATGTAAATGTGAGTGAGGTAGGGGTGAACACTGTACATAATCAGGTAAGAATTAACAATTCGGGAAACGAGTTGCTTTGAGGGTTGCAGCTGGTGAACCCTCATGCGGGATTGGGTTGTCACAGATAGGGGATGTAAGTGTTGATGTGTTTTCAGTTGGTCCTGTGAATGAATGTATGAGTATTAAGGTTTATTGTGGAGGTATTGAGGTTCGTGCTTTGATTGATACGGGGTGTATGGTTAGTGTTGTGTATAAAGGAGCATATGATAGGATGAAGATAAGGGAAGATCAGAAAGAAGTAGGTAGGGGGCATATTAAAGGAATTAGTAATGTGTTGGTACCGGTGGAAGTTAAATTTACAGAGAGCGTTAAGATAGGAGGAATAGGCATGGAGGAAAGTGAGTTTTATGTGATTGATAGTAGGAACGAAAAGTATGATGTGTTATTGGGATATAAGTTTTTGAGTGCAAATGGGATAGTTATTCATCCTGATCGAAGGATGATAGAGAAGAAGGTGAATAAGGATGGGAAATGTCAGATGTATGTGAATGATTTAGGGAATGTAGATGTGAAATTGGTTAAAGGCGTGGAAGTGTTTGCTTTAGAGGATAGGTCCTTAAAGACGGATGAAGTAGTAAGTGTGAAAGTAGGTTGGAATACGAATGTGGGTGTGGATGAAAACCAGAATAGCATGTTTCTGGTGGATGGTTATGATGCGAGGTATAAGGTGAAAAGGGTTGCACATGTATTTGATGGTATAATAGATTTGAATAATCCAAGGGTATGTATGCAGAAGGTGCCTGATGTGAAAAAGAAGAGAGTGAGAGGTATAAGGGTTGGTGATGTAGTTGGTAGTTTGTATTCTGTTTTTGTATTAGAGAATTCGAGAGAGAATGAATGCTGTGTGTTTGCTGGTGATATTGAGAAGAAAAAGAATTGAGTGTATGATGAAATGGTTGATAAAGTAAAATTACCGGAAGGTTTGAATGAAGTGAGGAGACAAAAGGTTTTACGAATGTTATGGGAAAGAAGAAAAGCGCTGAGCCAGGGCGATGAAGATTTTGGGAATGCAAAATTGCCGGCGTTCTGCATAGTGTTAGCGGAAGACACCCCCATATACCAACGACCTCGACACTTTCCTCCCCTGTTGCGAATGAGATTGAAGAGCAGTGTGAAGAGTTAGAGCGAATAGGTGTATTAGAAGAGAGTGAGAGTCCGTGGAATAGTCCGATTGTGCCTGTGCGAAAGCCTGATGGACGATTGAGGTTGTGTATTGATTATCGCAAGGTGAATGAAAAGACTGTGAAAGATAGGTTCCCTATGTGTGTAGTTTCAGAGTGCGTGTATAGTATGTATGGAATGAAAGTGTTTACGAAAATGGATCTGGTGCGTGGGTACTATCAGATGTCAGTGGGATAGTAGGTGTGTGACTGCCTTTTCGACTGCAAAGCGGCATTATCAGTTTAGAAATTTGAGCTTTGGGTTAGCCAATGCTCCGGCGGCGTTTCAGAGGGCGATGAATGTGGTCATGAATGATTTTCCCAGTAAGAATGTGATGGTGTTCATAGATGACATACTAGTGATGAATGAATCTTTCCCTGAGCATTTGAAGTTAGTGAATGATGTGTTGAAAAAGTTGGAGGAGATAGGGATAAAAGTGAAAGTCGAAAAGTGTGAGTGGTTCGCGGATGAGGTTGAATTCTTGGGACACAAGGTGTGTGCGACTGGTTTAAAGAAAGCGGAAAGGTTTGTTGAAAAAGTTCGGCAGTTTCCGAAGCCGAGGAATGTGAGAGAGTTGAGAGGCTTTTTAGGTTTGGTAGTGGAAGGAAGTTTATGAAAGTTTATGAAATAATAATTATTTGTTGTATTATTAAAAGTATCATAAGATTAATTGGATTAATGATTAATATTAATAATATTCCTTTCATTGTTATTGATGTTTCTTAATGTTTATTATTGGTATTATTAATATGAAGATTACAAGTAGTCCATTTTTTTTTGTTTTAAGGTTGAGGTATTGGTAGACGTGTATTGGTTGCTGTGGTCACCTGTAAGCTGTAAGAAGTACAATTAGAAAAAAAAACTGGTCAACACCACTGGCCAGGTAGCCACTAATTATTGTTTTTTTTGCATTTATTTTTCTTCTTATAAATTTTAATTTAATTTTGAATTTTTGCAATTTTTTGAAAAAAAATTTAATGATTGATTTTGAGTTGATAGTAATTTATTTAATTTATTTACGGATTAATTCTGATATTAATTACTTATTTAATTCATGTTAGGGATTTCTTTATTTATTACCTTATTATTTATTTATGTCATGTTAGGATTTGTTTATTTTTTCATTCCAGTTTTTTCTGGGACTCCATTTTGTTTGAGGCGAGTTCCGTTGCAATTGGATTATTTTCCTGTGGCTGCCTTCTGGAGTTGTTTTGGCTCCAATTTGTATCCTTTTTCTTTGGACCGTTTTTTTTGTTCCATTTTATTAATTGACGGTGGAACGAATAAAGTTAAATGAAAAATCGAATTTGAAAACTATATACAATTAAAATCAAAGAAAGTAAATTGGAAATTCGAAAGAAGATAAAGTGAAAATTAATATTTGAAAAGACAAACTAAAAATACAATTAGAAAAGGAAAAAAATAACAATTGGAAATTTAAACTGAAAAGATTTAAAAAGAAAAGTGAAAATCGGAAATTAAAATAGATCAAAATTGAAAACTAAAATAACGAAAAAGAGTAAAGAAATTGAGTCTACAAATATAAGAAAGATTGAGGAAAGACATTTTTTAGATTTAGGAAAGACATTTTTGAAATTTAAAAAAAAACATTTGACATTTGAAAATAATACGTAGGTACCATAGATAGTGTAGGTACCAACTAAAACATTAAAAGTAACGGTACCATAAATAGTGTGTGACGGTACCGAATTGTGTAAAAACTATTAAAACTAAAACAATTAGCTACAAATTGAAACAATTTCATATATTAATATTTTGTTTATTATTATATATTTCTATAAATATTATATGTTGTAGGTATAGGTGTGGTTTGGAATATATGGTATATTGTAATAATACCTGGTGGTGGAACTAGTAGGTGCGGTAGTTTATTTGTATTGGAATAACGGGTGTCATTTTTGTAGTAAGTAGTAAGTGGTATTTGGATACTGTGTATTTTTTTTGTATTTAATAAAGTGGTATTGGTATATTGGGTATACTCTTCGTATTCATGTATATTTATTGGGGAACTTTTAATAATTATTATACATATAATCGGTGTGAATCTTACTATATATTTTTTTGTGTAATAAAATTAAGGTGTATGGTTTTTTTTTATTTACGTCCCTTTCATTTGTCCTGGAAGACAGCCTCACGCCTTTCTTGATTCAAATTATTGTAGCATTCAGGTTTTTATTTTAGCGTAAAATCCGCTACAACCTAAAAATGGGGAGGTTACAAGGAAAAATTACAATAAAAGTATTTGCAGACGCATCATTTAATGGTTTAGAAACAGGGGAATCACAAATAAGGTATATGGTAACGGTAGAAGATAATTTTGGACATAAAACACAGATAATATGAAAATCCAAAGTAGCTAACAGGGTTGTTAGATCACCATTAGAAGCATAAATGGATTGTAGTGGGATGGGTTTGAAATGGGGGTATATATAGATGGTTGGTAAATTATGGGGAGGAACTAACAGGGAAAGGAATATATGTTTAATTGGGTATTCAGATAGTAAATCTTTAGCAAATGCAGTTAAATCACATACAAATGTTCGAGTAGAAGATTGAGAGTAGATCTAGCAGTAATAAAAGAATTGTTATGAAAGGGAATAATAGGTGATATATGTTGGATGAGAGAGAGAAGAGAGAGTGGTGTGAGATTGATAGCAATGAGTAATGATGTGTAGAAACATTACTCTTTGTTATAGTGTTCTTGAAAAGTCTTTTTCTTTCCAGATACCTGAGTCAATCTGTAATTAGTATTCTGTTGTTTAAATATAATATAAGAAGTAATCATTTATAATATAAATAAGCTATTTGTGAGTACACAGTCGATATAAGAGGAAATTGAAGTGTTGGAAAATATCAGACTTTAGTAGTAAACTAAAGTTCATAACAAGAGGGTGGATTAGATAAAACATAGAACAAGAAGGGAGCAGTTATTTATTCATTTTATATTATCTTTATGAGCATTTATTAAGGACTACACCTAATATAATGACCTAGGACATAACCTTTATAACGTGACTAAATATTTATATCTATATTCATCTATAATTTTACGGTGCTTGTCATAATCTCATCTCATCTAACAAATATCATTTGGAATAATAACCCAGGTAATTTTCTATAAGCAATTTCTATAATATTTCTATAATATATTAATAATACCTAAGTCAATTTATTATTGTCACTTATCATAACCTGAACTAAGATGGCTCTAAAACGAGCATGAGGCCTACTAATTTTTTTATAAGAAAGTCTATGGGAAAATTTTAAACTTTGAGAGGCTGTAACTTTTTTTCCTAAAGAGACTGCCGATTTTCGTTTTCCATTATTCTTCATTATTATTTTTTTAGAGTATATCCCAGATTTCAAAAAAAATTATAAGAATCCTATAAATCTTATAAAGAATCCTATAAATCTTATATAAATCTATGGGATTTTTAAGCTGTAATTTTTCCCAGAAAGAGCGACAATTTTTTGCTGTCTATTCTTCATTATTATTTTTTTAGAGCATATCGTGATTTTTACAAAAATCAGGGGTGATACCCCCTGGTCTACTATTATTTCCTAAACAACAATAGACAGGACAAATCTCAGAGTCAAGGAGGATTTAAGGTCCAGTGGCCATAACATAAATATATTTAATTTGAATGTCTTATCTGATCCCAAATTGAAAGTTAATATGAAAAAGTTTTAATTTCACAAATGGTGATTAAAGTAAATTTAGAGACATGCTTAATATAACTGACTGCGATAAGGATTTAAAGACCAAAATTATTGGTTTACAGAAACGCTCAAATTTAACATCTATGGTTGTAAAGGTTCTTCTGAAAGGTCATAAAGAGAAACATTTGAATGATAATAAGATACTGTAAGGCTCCCAGCATGGTTTTAGAAAGGGTAGATAATAAGAATAAATAAAAAGACAGCAAGAAGCCACATAGGCCTATTGAGACAGCAGCTTTACTTGGGTCAATATGGTCCAGTAAAGATTTAATTTCTTTAACCTCAAATTCACGTCAGACAAACCTTTTAAAATTTATGGAATACATTACTGACTGCATTGATCAAGGAGATCCAGTTGATGTTATGTATTTAGACTTCAGCAGTCTTTGATAAGGTGCCCCAAAAAAGTCTGATGCAAAAATTATCACAATGTGGTATAGGTTTTGCTGTGCATTGGTTAAAAGGAGTGGTTGAGGAATAGAAGGCAGTGTACAAATGCATGGCAATAAGTCATCATGAGAAATGGTAAGAGTGGTGTCCCACAGGGTTCAGTGCTGGGGTCACTATTGTTCCTCATATATATAAACTTAGACCAGGGACTTGAATGTAAGGTTTCTAAGTTTGCAGATGATATCAAAGTGGCTACCTTAGTAGGGAATAATAATGGATGTAAAATACTCAAAATGATCTTGAAAAACTTCTAGGGTGGGCAGATAAGTGAAAAATGAATTTGAATAGTAAAGAGTGTAAGGTTCTTCATGTAGGTTGCTTACGGTAAATAAAAGGAAGTTATAAGTACGCTGTATAATAGCTATGTTAGGTCAGTGTCAAAGTGTTGTGCACAAGTTTGGGCCCCTTAAGAAATGACAGATATGCTGGAGAAAGTGCAATTTACTGAGGCATTGCTAATTGGAGACTCTATGATACGATACCTAGATGGGACTTTTCAAAATATGTCTATAAACTAATTATATCAGATGGCCTAACCAAATACACTAATATCACACTCAACTTATATATCCAGTGGTGAAGTGTCCCATAAATCATACAAAATAAATTCTCTTTATTAGTTATAATGATAAATCTTGTAATGTTAAAATATAAACTCGCCTCAAATAATTTAATAAACAATAAAATAAAGTCCTTCAGTATAGCTACCTCACCCTTCCCTGACATCAGTTCTGTGTTAGCATTACCAATAAATTCAGGGACTTATCCCATGTTTAAATGCTGCTCAACCTTACTAATAAAAGAACCAAATGGGCCTTGTGATAGTCTTTGCACCCCACAGACTTCTTCACTACTAAATACATATATATATATATATATATATATATATATATATATATATATATATATATATTGTTATTATATATATATATATATATATATATATATATATATATATATATATATATATATATATATATATATATATATATATATATATATATACATATATATATATATATATAGAGAAAGATATTATTATATATATATATATATATATATATATATATATATATATATATATATATATATATATATATATATATATATATATATATATATATATATATATATATATAATATATATATAAAATCAACATAAAAAAAAAATAAAAATTTTATATTCTTCCCCCCTAATAACTTTTAACCTTCAATTTATTATTTAATTTCAAACACATCCACTTTATTCTTAGTAAATACATCTGCCAATTGATGCCTTGAATCCACAGATTCAACTTTCAAAATCTTCTCTTCCATCAGCCACTTAATCCATCTATAGATATTCTTAAGCATTTAATCATCACTTGTGTTGCTAAATATATTGCGCTACTATCCGTATACACAACAACATCCAATCTATCACTGCCAACAATTTCATTCCAACACTCCTACAGATATATACCTGCTTGACTACATTCAATAAAGGTAATTGCTTCAGCCTCAATTGTAGATCTTGCAACTCTTCTCATACACCTCAACTTCCAAGCAATATGACACCTATTCCCTTTTATGTCTTTTAATTAAAACAATATACCCTACTTGCGAATTAACAGAACTTTCCATACCATAAGAAGCATCTGTATACACCTCCACCTGAATCTTACCAACTAAAGTACTCAGCCATATTCCCATATCAATCACTTTACTTCTTTTAAACACATTTATTAATCTTCTCATTTCTTCTACCTTTCCCCTTTAAAAAACTTACTTCTACCACTCACATTATAACATAAATCTGGCCTCGTTTGTCCACTCAACCAATTCATCTAACAGACCAAAGATCTATATGTCATTAATTATTTCTTTTCCATTTCTCTATCACCAAAAAAATCCTTTTTATCTGGAACATATATATATATATATACACTCTCCCTATATTTATGCTGTTCCAACCATACACCATCTTTTTGCTCATGAATATTCACACCTATATATATTTAAACCCTTGTACCTCTTCTGACCCTATTTCAAGTCTTTCTTTCATAACTTCAATGACAGTTTCCATAAACCTTCTAGAACCCCCAAAACAAAAATCATCCACATGAGTACACATAATACCCACCAAATGACTTCCATTCTTCCACATAAACAGAGTAGGTTCAAACTTACTTTTCACACTCCCTAGTTCAGCAATCACAGAAACTACTTTTTCATACCAAATTCTTACAGCATCTTTCAATCCATACACAGTCTTTTTTAATTCCCAGATACATCCTTCTTCTTTTGCTTCTTTTGGAGGAGCAAAGTACCATCTCATATTTCTTGTATATAGCAGATTTTGTTTTGTACCTTTTTGATCTTTTTGTTTGCTCTGGGGTTTCTGATTAATCAATCACTCCATTAAAACTTCTGGAACCAACCTGCCTTACAACACTTTTCCTTCTTCATTTTTTCAGTTACAACCACCTAAGAATAATCTCCTTGACCTCTACCTAATCTTCGAAACATAAGCTTCCATTTATCAATTTCGTTTCAAGTTTAGCTGTTACCCGTCTATCTCTATGCTTTTCGATTGTTTTTACAACAGAAAATTCATTTCCGTCTGTAGAAATCTCAACATCGAAATAGTTGGAAAGATCGTTAGAAGGCTAGGACCAAAGTGAAAGAAGACGGCGAATAGGTCGTTGGGAATCAAGATATATGTAAATGTGGTATGGCGACAGCAAAATTTTTTTTTGAAAAACCCACTATTTTGCCCATTTGAGAAAAACCCTGGTTTGGTTTTTTTCAGTTTTTTTTTAAAGGATTTCCTTTGCATTCAGCCGCTGAAAAACTGGGTTTCCAAAGTTTCTCAAGAGCTCCGATATTATATGATATGATATATATATATATATAGTATATATATATATATATCTATAAATATATATTATGTATATATAATATATTATACATAATCACTAATTGTTTAACTTAAATACTATAACATTCATTTTTTTTTACTTCTGAAATGTGCAGTGTCGATTGGGTTCGATAAACAGATGCTCGATGTAATAAACAAAAGTTAATAATTGATTTTTATAATAATACCAAATCCTTGAAGCCCATCATAACAACAGCTACTTTAAGCTCCACTTTATATTAAGGCTATTTGATAATTTTGCTTAAAAAGATGATTTACCGTGGCCTAGCATAACTTTATCAAATATAATACCATTACATAATATAGTAATTATAATATTAAATATATATATATATATATTTATATATATGATGATATATATGATTATATAGTAATATCATAATTGATATATATATATATATATATTATATATAATATATATATATATATATCATATATATATATTAGTATACATAATAATTATAATATATCAATATCTAATATGATCTAATATGATAAGTATATATATATGATATTATATCTATATATATATTATATTATGACCTTCGCGATGCTATGGTGGCTCGTCTGTCGTGCCCTTCTGTTGGCTCTTCCTGGTGCGTGCTGGGTGTTGCGTCTGGGTGTCCCCGTCGTAGTGTGTGACTGAGCCGTTTCTGCATGTGATTCAGTGGCCTTTTAGGCTTGCCTTGTCTTCTCTCTTGCTGATTTTTGATCGAGTGCTAGTGTCTGCGCATATACAACCTTCTCGTTCGCTGTCTTGGGTCACAGCACTGTCGTGCCTTTTCCGTGCGTTACTCGTCTTAGCATACGACTTCTGCCGTAACACTCGGCTGTGTAATCTTCGCGAGCTTCTGATACAGTGCCCGTGTTACGTTCTTTTCTTGCTTGTCGTCTCTGCTTGTGAGTAGCATAGGGCATTTCTGAGCGTCGTCGAGCCGTTCCCTTCCGTAGGCTCAGCCGCGTCTTCCCTGTGTTGCTGTGCTGGGCGTCTCTGTCCCTCTAGTTATCACCGCTTCAGTTCAGTATACTGGCATCATAATGATCCAGCGTGCGCTAGCTGTTACCTCTCGAACGGCCATTGCTCTGTTCTTGCGCTGTTGTCTTTCGCAGCAGGCTTCGACGCGTTTAGGCTGCGCTGATCTGTTCTTTCGTTAATCTGCATGTCTATATCTTTACTCTTTTGGTGTGGTTCGCCGCTTGCTATGCGATACATGTATTGTACGTTGAGTTTTGTCGAGAGCAGTGTGTTGTGTCTTCTGTGCGCTCATGGCTCTCGAGTCTTGGTCTGTAGATCGTGCTGAGCCGGCTAGTGAGTGCGCGCACGCACGTTCTGTATGCTCGATCTGTAGCTCTCTCTGGCGGCGCTTTAGAGCTTTCTTAGCGAGATCCCGTCATTTGTGGAGCTGGGGCTGTGCGTGCTTTATGTTGGTGTGCGTACTTCGTCTGTAGGGCGTTACAGGTATAGTGCTCTGAGTGTCGCTCTTGTAGTTTATTGCGGTTTTTGCTATGCCATCTGCTGATCTCGCGAACTTGATCTTAGTTCGCGCGGTCGTGTCTTTAGTATTGACATAGTGTGAAGATGATGTGAGTCGGTACGTTGGTTACCGCTGCACGCGTAGTGTGCTCTTCGTAGGTCCGTGTACGTTGTAGTACTCAGGCTGAGACTTAGTTGATCTCTCGTCGTTTCGTGTCGGTGTCGGCTGGATACGAGGCTTGGCCTGTATGGTGTCTCGGCGTGTAGCTGTGCCGATCTTCGTGCAGTATGCACAGCTGCTAGGCTCCTGCTGTCGAGAGTGGCTCTGTTATTCGGTTATAGGGCACTCAGTGCACTTTGGTGATGATTCGCTGCTTACACACTAATTAGAGTGCCATGTAGTGCTATGATATCCTCTTAGTCTGCTCTGACGGCGTTGCGCGCACTGTGGATTGCTGGGTTCGTTCTTCTCGGTGCCAATTCTGTGGGTTAAGCGTCATAATCATGATCGTATCCTCATATATATGTTCGCGGCGAGTTAATTGTCTAAACGGCTGAGATGTATATGTAGAGGTAATGTATGTGACATTGTTGGTACTATCATTCTCACGAGCTCTTTGGGATCTATTCAGGCTCGATTCTGTGCGTAGTTCGTGAGCTCTTGTGGGTGCGTCAGCTGGTAGGTCTGTCGTTTGAGGTTCCTCACTAATATGACAATATTTAGGATAGTATTGTTGGATCGCATTTATCGGGAAAAAGTATACATATATATTATAAGATATTATAGTATAGTAATAAATATAGTATATATCATATTATATATATATGAATATATATATATATATATATAGATATATATATGTATTATCATGGTTATAACCTTATTAGGTTATGTTATTTTTTATATATATATATATATATATATATATAGATGCAGATGAAGATGACATTAGTCAGTACTGTCAAGCTTTTCAAACTGGCTCGTAGCCAAGTAAAGGTTCAAAATAAACTGACTCGTTGATCATTTAGGCTTCATTTATTCTTATAAATGATATCAGATCAGCCATAGATAACTGTTCTGAATACTGCGATCCTCGAATTTGACTGTACTGATGGTTAAACATCTATCTCTGCCTTAACAAAAAAATAGTTTTCCTACTAGATAATTAAATTTTGGTGTTAAGGATGGGCCAACAGTTCTATATCCCCTGCTTTTCAGTGGATTGTGAATGGCCGTGGTTACTCATTGCAATCTCAAATTTATTATTGTTCTAGAAGGATATTCCCCTGTCGGTCTTTTGGGTCATGTGATATGGACAAGATGTTTGGGGGAGAGAAAAATTTTCCTCAAAGTCACTTGTTCTACAAATCGGCTCGATTTCTTTTCTATTTTGGGATGGCGGTCCAGTTTTACGGAAAATTACGCGATTCTCGCCTGTTTACACTATCCATAATTTTTTGACTCGCAGACATTCTCTTTCGGCTGATTATTTCCCAATATTGTTTATAAGTCGGTCTTGTTCGTAATTAAGATGTTTTTGTGAACTAACTATAAGTATAGTTTTAATTTTTTGACAACTTACAACCTCCTATTAAAAGAGAAGTAAACATTGAATTATAATAAAAATCTTTTTTAAGAATGGACAGATTTTAAAAAACAATTCGTGAGGGTATTCTTATCTGACAAATCGTGCAACAATTAATGAATAAAATCTTTCAATATATAATATATATAATATAATATATATATATATATATATATATTACTATATATATAATATATATATATATGATATTATATATAATATATAATATATATAATAATATTATGTATATATATAATATATATATATATATATATCATATATTTATATAATTATTATATATATATATAATTATATATATATATATATATATATATATATATTATTATATATAATATATCTATATATGAATAATAAATTTTATCAAGCAAGTTATATAGATATATTTTTTTTACATTCGTCGTAGTGAATGTGAGGAATTTTGTTCATAAGAAATTCCGGTTTCGGCCGGGATTTTTTTTTGTGGTTCCGGCTAATTCCGTTTCCGGCCGGAACCGAAAAATTCAGTTCCGTAAACCCCTAATAATTCATAGATATATATATTATATGATATATATAGATTAATATATATATATGTATATATATATATATAATATATATATATAAATAGTAGTATATATATCATCATATATTTATATAAGTAATATAATATATATATAGATTATGGATCTGCTAGTTTTGGGTCTTGCTGTATATCGTGTTAATATTAAGGAATAGTATATAACGTAATATTACTAATATATATATATATATATATATACGTATATCGACTATAAGTATAGTATAATATCAATATCTATATATATATATATATATATAATATAAGTATATATGTGATATATATATATCTAATATATTATATTAATAATAGTTAGTATATCTAAATCAGGTGGGCACTTTCCTGCTCTTTAAAGTCCGCTAGTATCCCGCTCCGAGCGGACTACTCAGAATATGGGTGCGGACCTAGCCGGAGTGCGAGCTGTCAAAAAATTAGCTTAGAATGTAAATCGTCAAAAAAAGTTTCCGCTCTTTGTTCCGCACCTTTTTAAAAAATGAAAATATCGTTTACTATTTATTAAGAATTCTTATTGGTTTATAATTAAAAAATAATTTTATTCTGCAAGTTGATAATAATTATATACTTTAGTCTATAAACTTATATTGTTTTTAATAATTAAAATCTTCCAAAATTAAAACTCCTCCTTAAACGGGTTACTCATACTATAATAATAAATTTAATGATTTAAATAGACTGAATGGCTATTACTATCCTCATCTATAAACTTTAATTAATTATATTAATAGCTATACATAACTAGGCAATCATCTAAATCAATTCTGTTGTAAAAACCTCCATTAAATAAATTACTAAATATATATATAATATATATATAATATATATATAATAATATATATATATATATATAATATATATATTATATATATATATATATATTATATACTATATATATATATATCAGTGCGACTCCCGCTAAACTTTTACCTACTCGGCCTTCTCTCCTCGTCTCATCGCTCCCTCTCGTCTCCTCTCTTTCTTCCCTCTTCTCTGTTCTCACTCCGCGTGCTCCTGTGTCC
>JABUQX010088478.1:0-19649 GCA_015478945.1 Trachelipus rathkii
TCGTCTCTTTCAGTAGCTGTAAAATCTAGTTCTTCAGCAATATCTACACTTGTGAAATGGAAAGCATCACTCAAGATTCTTAACGAAAGGAAGGAAAGTACTTATCTACTGCATTTTGCAATTTTGATAAATGATCAAGAATGTCTTTTAGCTTTTTCTGCGCATTAATTCGAAAATTTTAAAAAGGATGAAATTTGACAAATCACTTTTCCAATTGAGACTTCCAGAAGCTACCTTCTCATAACCTGTTCATTCATGTGGTTGATAGAAACTGTTGTTTCTTGTCGTCCTGTAAGAGTATTTAATACATTTAGTTTTAATAATTTATCTGACGTAAATATGACAGCTGTAAACACCAATCATCAATTTGCAGCAACCTAGGAAAATGCATATGTTCTCTTTTCTACAAAAAAGGAACTTTAAGTTCTTCTTGATGTAAGAACGCGTCATACTCACCACGAGGATAATAATTGAATATATGGCATCCATGTTCACACCTTTTCTCTAAAGAGTCTCACTTCAAAAGTCGCTATTTAATGTAATTTAATTTATTCTTCACAACCTGATTTTTAAGCATTCAGCGAACTGCTCACCCACATTTTCCTACTAGTGCTTCTTTTGCAGAAAGCAGAAGTTTTATTTTGTTTTTTTTAAAATGTACAAAGTCACACTCACGGCAAGCCTATTCAGGAGGGGAAATTCTAGGTAATCTCAACTAGATCCGAACTAGAATCCGTGAACCGCGCGTACGATGCGACCGTCGCTCAACCGTTTGTGCCACGATATGCGTCAAAGTTATGTTTCAAATGATAAATACTGTAAATCGGGCGCATAAATCCTTCTTTCCTGTCCATTTCATGAATGCACATTGTTTTGAGATATGGAAGAACGGAAACGAAAATGATCGGCGCCGGACTAGTTGTTTCCAACTCTTGGCAAAACAAAAAACTGCTCCAAGATATATTTACCGTCAATAATCTTCAGAATCCAAAAAAAGATTTTTTGCAGTAATATCAGTACTTTCACCTATTTCTAAAGCAAATTTTTTTTTAGCATATTTTTTCTGTGATTGTTCATTTTATATTTAATGACATTTCAGAATTCCTCGCTAATAGTATTCGTTTGAGAGAGAGAACTTTGAGAAATTTTGGTATTGGTTTCACGATATTTGCACGCGAGATAAAGAATCCTCTCCAGCTGTGAGAGGTTCATATTCCTTGACTAGCATTCGGCAACTTTAATATGAAGCTGCGAGAGAAGCGTAACGCGGTAAATCTCTTCAACATTTTATTACCCACTTTTTCTTGATTTTCTAATAGCCTTGAAAATTATGAGCCAGGTTCTGAATAAGCCTGGTCTTCGTAAGCACAGATGTCCTTACGTTGTGCTGGAAACATGTCATTAGCGTTTCACCAAACACTAAGCACAGGGGATATGGATTATCTGCATCGTTGTTCCATGAAATCGTAACGAACAAATAGACTTCTCTAAATAACGTTCTTTTCTTTTAAAGAATTCTTTGATGTTGAGGATCCAGGAATGATAATGTTCAATTACTTATCAAAGTAGGTGGTATATAGTTCGCTCTCCTATTCTGAAAATTTAGAACATTCTAGCACAAAATTTAAAACAAAATGGAAAGCAGCTTTTAAATTAACAATAGGCATAGACTCATAGACTTATAGAGGTCATAGAGACATAAAGCATCTTACTGTCTTACGCCTTGGTTAAGCTCTGTCAACAACTAACATATAATAATATATATAGTATAAAATAATATATATATATATATATAGTATTTATATATATAAGAGATATAATACATATAATATATATATAATCATATATATAATATAATATAATAGTATTATATATATATAATATATATAAATATATATCTTTTATATATTTAATATATTTGACTGGTATTTCATAAGAATTGATTATTTACATCTTTTTAAGTTTTTGTCAGAAGTGTGAAAGATGATTTCATTCGAAAATGGTTTAAAATGCTTCCTTAATAAAATCACGCGGCACCCCTGACAGATATCGCGGCATACATAGGTGCCCCTGCACACCGGTGGGAATCTCTGCTGTATTGAGTATCAGCAATCAAGAATTTTTTGAGAAAATTAAATCTATAGTATGATTAACCCTTTCATGCCTGAATTTCGATGGAAATTCAAAAATAATTTTTAGTATAACCATTCTCTAATTTTAAAATCAAATTACTCTTAAGATTATGATGGAAGAAAACAGGAGCTGATCAGCTAGGTGTGAAAGAAAGACGACTCCTTTACTTGTAATAATATTTATCCTGCTTGTAAACACATTCTCTCACGTCTAAATAATACTTGAAGTGAGCAGATAATATTTCCTAGGTAATCATGGTAAAGATGCTATCAGGATAAAGAGCTTTTCTTCTTTCCACCATAACAGGATCAGCATCCTATTTTCGTTCCATAAGTGGTGGTTGCAAAATATTTATCCATGTAGTTTGAATAGTTTCTAATTCACTGTTGTTTCATCACTCGCTGCTTCTACTTTGGCAGTTTTACTTTTTTCTAATTGAAATAATTCCACTTTGTTGATGTTATCTGAATATTCTTCATTTTTCTTCTGACGATTTTTCTTGTGACAACACGTAAATAGGAAGCCACCCTCAGTGAGAACGTTTTCATCTCCAGAAAGCGTGATGTTAATCTAGCTTTAATATAATTTGGCTGTCGCTTCTCTTGCGCTTCCCCAATCAATTACGATATCTCCTTTCCTTTGCTTTCTTAAAATCGCTTTGATTAGACTGTAACATTAATAATTAAATAAACTTTTATATTATTTCATTAAGTTAAATTGTTCGGGTTAAGCCCTCTTCAAGGAGTGTAACTTTCTAGGTAGTTACTACTTGATCCGGACTAGGATAACTGCATGATAATAATTGCATGTTTAGAGTCAATCCTATATATATTAGTATATATATAATATATGATATATTATATATTATATATATATATATAGTATTATATATATATAGGTAATAATAAGATATATATATAGAATTATTATATATATAGAAGGTACGTATAGATGGAAATTTCATTCTCCGGCCGAGACTCCGGCCTCCGCAGGAATTAAATTTTCATTCTCCCGGCTCGGCTCTCCGGCTCGGCCAAATACTCTCCGGTGCATCACTAATATATATATATATAGGTATATATAATATATATATAATATAAATATAATATATATAATATATATAATATATATAGTATATATATATTAATATACATATATATATTTACTCTCATATATATATATATTTATTGAAATTGTAATATTATATAATTATAATATAGTATTTATTAGTAATAATATATATAATAATAATATATATTATATTATATATATATATTAATATATTATATATATATATATATATATATATGTATACTATACCTACTCTACTCCTATATATACTATATTACTATATATCATTAACTTACTAATGTATCTGTATAATATATATAATATATTATATCACCATCACCCTCCTCAACCTCATCACTGACCTATCTATTAATATATATTATACCCTATACCTCACCCACCCCCTCACTACCTACCTCACCCTACCCCTACTATCCGCCCTATACCATGACATTATACTATCTACCCATCCTACCTATACCCTACCTACCTCACATATAACTACAACTACCGATTGTTTTCTCTCTGTGGAATGGATAGTATTTTTTACAAATAATTTCAGTCAAGAAATTTGATTTTAAATAGTAATGTTGGGTAAAATCTAAATTAAATTAATTTATATTTAAGCTCTAAAACATGTATATTATATATAGGGAAAATATAGAGAGAAATTAGGAAGAGCTTACATTAAATATTTATATATTTCAGTAGTATATTATACTAGCAATGAAACACAACCGTGACTGAGTGGGGACGCTCTTTTTAGTATATACATATTACATATACACACACACACACATGAGTTTATATTAATATATATAATATATATAAATAATATATTATATATACTATATATAATATAATATATATTAGTATATATATATAAATATATAAATATATACATTATAATATATATATAATTATATATATATATTATTATATATATATATATAATATATATAATATATATAATATTATATATATATATATATATAAATATATATATAATATATATATTAATTATAGCTGTACATATTTATCTATACATATATACACATATATTACACATATTGTGTATATTCACAATAAAAACTTTGATAGCGAAATAATTAATTAAAAACACGATAAAGAAATGGGTGTATGAATCTTAATGAATTATAAATACGAATAACAACTTAACGTGGAAGGCACTTTATTTATATTTAAGACGGGATGGGACAATTACGAATCACATTATTATAACTATTATGAATCCATCAGGTCTTGAGAATAATTCATAATAGAAAGTGCCATTCCACGTTAAGAGTTTAATGATAATTTTAATTCATTCTAATCCTCATACACCTATTTCTTTTTATCGTTTTAATAATTACAATGCGCGATCAATACGTTTTTATTATGAGTGAATATTACACTATGTATGTGTATATATTTGTAATAGTGTATATGTATATATATATATAATATGTATATTTATATATATATATATATATAATAATAATATATATATATTAATATATATATATATATAATATATATATATATAAATATATATATATTAGTATATATATATATTATATATATGTGTATATGTAATTATTCTCAGAATAAGAAAACTTGAAATGAGCATCCTAGAATTAGATTGCTTACGCACAACTATCCGACATCATGATGGACCCTCCAATATTTAAATTTCCACATATTAAATGTTATAGTTTAAAATAAGAGTTATTTAATTTACGATTTACCAAATTAATATAACATCCGCCATCCGATGATATATTTGAAAGAAAATATATTAATCACACCAAGGAAAATCATCGTAAAAATAACACTACGTCTTAAGTAGTATTCAATAATATATCATATATTATATTTATTATATATATAGTATATATATATATTACTATAACTATATATAATATATATATATTATATAGATATGATATATATTATATATACATATATATAATATTAGATATATATTATATATATATACTATATATATATATTATCATTAGTGGGCATCGTTCTTAGAAAGTAGTTCCGTTAACCGTTACTCTCGTCACTGGGAAAAAGTAGTTCCTTATCGTTATCCGTTTCTTGAAAGGAAATAACAAAGGTGCCGTTACTGCCGGATCCTTCTTTAGTTTTTGACTATGCCATTAATACGTACCTTAGTAAATTTATTGGTCGTGTATATTAAAGTTTCATCATTATCATTATTATAATAACAACATACCCTCATTGTAAGACACTAGCGCCATCTCAAGACTTAGTCCTTTACACCACCAACGATTTAATTGCAACAGCCACCCTCGCATTCACAACTTTCCTAACACACGTCTATCATCCTTCCTTTCCATCCAATATTATCCTAATATTATAAAACTCAGAATTGTATCAGCTGATCACCATCAACATATAAGTTTCACAAACCGAGGACTGTCCCTCAACTCACAACATAACCTTATGACTCTATCTACGTTTACAATTCAATAACATCTCCTTTAGCACACCTTGCCAAGATCTCTCTACAACCTCTCAAACTTTCTTCAGATTTCACCGCCACAAAACTAAAGATCTTCTCACATATAAGTAGGATGGAGCCATCCTCCTATTCTTCTTCATTACTTCATCATTCTAACACCATCTCCTGCCACCTACGCCACCTCTAATTAATTTAATAACCCCATTTCATATCAGTTAATACCAAGAATGACATAACACATCGTCTGGCCTCACTCCACAATTAATATTAAAACAATCACTTACAACTCCATTTAATTTTACACACGCTTCACTTATCGTCAGATACTTTTGATCCATTCAGAAGCTTACACCAAGACCATATATCACAACACTTCCTAGAGCTTCCCTAATACATATCATAAGATAGGTTTATTCAAAAACTAATACAATTGTTATGTCTACCTGAAACCTTTGTTTTCTCAATATTTATTCAATATGTTAGATTTGATCTAAACTTCTAAGCGCACCATTGTCTTCACACTCAGTCCTCAGTCCTCTCGACTAAATAGTAGAATATACAAGCTTTCTATTTATACACAATAACCATTATCGGTATACTGTGAAATACGTCATATAAGGGTACTATTAACTGCTCTCCTTCAATCCTGAAAACTATACCTCCATAAGGATTTGTTACATCAAATTCAAATCCATCAAGTCCACCATCTCGCCTCCATTCTGATAATTTTCACCGGTATTTCATTATACCTGCAATTTACCATCTTCTATCTTTTCTCGCTCACCAATTACCCCTCCATACCAGATGAACCTCATTCCAAAATACTATTCCTTCTGCATGCATCAACCCCACCACATCACTATCACTCTTCGATTAATGCAATGCTATGCAGATTTTCGAAGTGTTTCTCCCACACTCTCCTCATCAAGCATACTTTTTGTTCCATTCAGAAGCTTACCACCAACTACTTATATATCAATAAACTTCCAGTACGAGCCTATTAACTCGATCATACGCCTGTTGCATATCCAAAAAAACTAAATATAATATCCTCTTCTTCCCCCTCATTTTTCTCAATCAATTTGTTTCAAGTGCAAAGATCTGTGATCCACAACCATCTCTACCACTTCGTATAACGGCACTTTGTTATTACAATCAGCTCCTAGTCAAGTCCTCGACTAATCTTTCGATCCAAATACATAATGTATATCTTCTCCTACTATATCTGCAATAACTGATTCACACATATAATTCTTACAGTTTATCCCTTATCTCTCTTACCCTATCTAAAGGCACTATTACTGCTGCTCTCCTCCAATCTCTGAGAACTATACCCTTCATAAACCCTTTTTTGTAACAACTTCCATATCCAATCAATTCACCATCTTAGCCTCGCACTTGATCTAATTGTCACCGGATAATTTTCAATTTATACCAGCAGAATTACCTTCTTCCGCTTTTCTCGCATTCTACCTATATCCTCGTCTTACTAATGGACTCCATGCTCCAAAATCCTAGTCCTTCTGCACCATCAAAACCCACCACACATTCACTATCACCTCTCATTACTGCCAATGTTATGCAGATTTCGAAGTGTTCACAGCAATCTTGTCAACATCTAAACATCTCCTGCACCCCCAGCACTCTAGTTTAATGCGAAGCACCATCCTTATTTTATCATTATTCTATGGTGAGTTCTCCTATTTCCTTGTTATAGTATATGATATATATATATATATTATATCATATATATTATATATATATTATTAATAATATCATATATTTTATATATTTATATATATAATATATTACTATTATTTATTATTTATATCTATATATAATATTATATATATATAATATATATTATATATAGTATTATATAATTATTTTAAAAGGATTTAACTTGTTTCCTTGTGGTCAATTGGCTATTAACATTCAAAGAAAGTCGCACAAAATGTAACGGCTAAAAAGTAACGGAGGAAAAAAATAACGGAATCTGTATCTTGGTAGCGTTAATGAAAGAAAATAGAGTTCGTTACTATATCTCCGTTACTCAAAAAAACTAGTTTTTCGTTAGTTAACGGAGTAACGATAGTATACTGTATCGTGCGCCACCTCTTTATATGTAGATATATATACTATATATATATATATATATAGTATAATTATAATAAATATAATATATATATATATATAAGTATTTATATATATATTATATTTATATATAATATATATATATATATATATATTATATAATATATATAATATATACCATATATCTCCCTTTTCCCAGATTTGGGGTGATGGTGCGTCGCAATACGGAACAGAAAAAGTCTAGAAGCAAAATACACAAGTGTATAAAGAAGAGTGCTCCCATTAAGCTTGTCCATTTTTATACCTATAAGATCGGTCGGACAGTCAGAGATAAAGTCCCCCGAGGGTTTCAAGAGACTGAGAAGGACCCCTCATTTTATTCGTCGTAATGTCAATGTGGGTTTCATCCCAGGAACAGCGGCACAACCAACCCCCCTCCTAAAAACTCTGCTATTCACACTCTGCTATTATAGCATACCTTTTCCTTCTCGGCCCCTGCACACTCACAATTACTCTCCTTCTAGGCAATTCCTTCAGAATCATCCACTTTTTCTTGATCTCCCAGCCGGTCGGTTCCCACACTCCCACTATCATCAGATTAACCAACGACTACATACATTGTTCTAGTATGCCAAAACCATCTCAATGTACTCTCATTTATTATCTTATTTACTCATTTCTTTGCACTACACAACTCCCTAATGCGTTCATTCCATTTTTCAATTCTTGTCTGACACACTTTTTAACACCTCACGATGGTAAAAATCAGTAACCTCACTGAATGCCAGATTTAGCTGTTTTATGGTCCAAATCTGGCAACCTTTGGGTTTTTAACCTTTTTGATCCTTTTTTAGCTAATGTTAGTTACTTTTCGAAATACTTGTGTAGTATTATTCAGTATTTTTTCGTGGCAATGACGTCAACTAATGACTTAAAAAGTTCTTAGCAAAATGCTTGCATTATCACTATTTGAACATTGGTTCTTTTAGGTCGATTTTGGTATGGATACATGGGTATTCGATGTCTGCGAGTCGTTTTCCGTGGTCCCCGAGTCGATTGGGCCAGCCCCTGAGGCCCCAGCATCCCGTATAGCTCCGTTAAGCCTAACATTTCTTTAATCATCTCTGATCATATTTACTCATCTTTAACCCTCTTCAAACTTGTACCCTGACTACTGGTGGTGTCACCCACCTTGGCCAGAGTTTTCGAACTGCAACGTCCAATATGTGATGGGTCTGGGCAGTAAAACCTTGGAAAATGCTCGTAGAAGGATGAAATTTGGCGAGTCGATAGAAGAGGATGAATGAATTAGAGTAATGATTCTGAATTAAGCATCGGAGCAAATGAATCGGAGCGATGCATGCGTTATGAGTAGTTAAAACATGTGCTGTCACTGCCCTAATATGTGTGTCCTTATATATGTTTTCAGCGACGTAGATCTCATTTTTTTATGTTTTTAACGCTACCTCCAAAGGTGTAGAAAGACCCCAATGGGTTCCCAGCTGTATAGTACATTGATTATCGTATACGAGAATAAGATAGTGTTGTAATAAGAATAAAAGAAGAAACGGTTCTCATGAGGTACGCAATCTGGTCAATGTACGTCAAACTCGGCCGGGTGCACCAGCCGGGGTGTACAGCAGCAAACCACACGAGTGCACAGCCGCAGGAAATGTATTAAAAGACTGTCTCATGCATTCATTGAGCAGATGAGTCATGGTCTGGAGCCCGATGGCGGAGCTTGATGCTGAGCCGTGTATAAGTTATTGATATATTGGTGATATTCCATTTATTGTATATTATATAATTATTATGATATAGTAGGCTGTATTATGTTGTATATATGCTATTATGTGTGGGCAGCAGGTGGTCATAACTATATGTTTAATAATACAATATGGGTGTCTTATATATGTTTACAAGGACGTAGAAAATGAATAACATAGTTTCAGAACTCTCAAAGGTGTCTATGAACATCTAGGATGGGTGGGGTTCCAATGAAAAAGATGATATAAGTTACGGAGTTGGTGTAGGATCGACTCCTACATGGAGATAGAATAGAACTGATGAAGGAGACGTGACTGAGTACAGCTGTGCTTGAATCAAAACTCAATGCATTTGACTTGTCTAATGTGTGTGTTATAGCAATCCCAGTACAAGGATGTCTGCTGAGTTAGTATACGATGGTTTTAACACTCTAATGGGTTACGTAAAGGCCAAAGCGAACGCGAATGTGCGAGCACCCGCAGGCGCGACCCGGCGCGAAATCGACGCGTGCGCTCGGAGACCCAATATTAACGCTGGAACGCATAAATATTGTTATTAAAAATATCAATTAATCAATAGATCGTTTGATCAAACCACACACCCTACTCCTCCTCCCTCCCCGCTTTCATCTGGGATCTATTGACTATGCGATTAAAGTCATGATCAATTGATTAAAGTCATAATTAAACTTATTTATTTGTATAAACTATATAAAAATAATTATTGTACGCAAAGTCATATTTGAATACATTTTGTATAAACTTACAGTGAAAATAACAACATAACATGCAAAACATTTGATGTTTTTATTTAAAAATATCAGTTAATCAATAAATCAATTGATCAAACCACGCACCAACCCCTCTCCCTCCCCTCTTGATCCATTGATTAAGTGACTAAAGTCATATTTGCATATACTAAAACGTATAGCATCGCATATAAGTATTATTATAAAAATTAATGATGTTATTAAAATAACAACTTTCGTGAAACTTTTCAGTTCTACACACATTACATTTAACTCTTGATATATATAGTATTATATATATATAAATATTATAATATATATATATCTATATATATATACTATATATATATATATATATATATTATAATATATATATATATATATATATATATATATATATATAAATATATATATATATGTACAGACATTAAAAAGTTTTATAATTTTATTTTCTGTTAAGAAAACATAAAGAAAGTTTTTACTGTAAAAATAATTTCTATTACTATATTTTAAAATATTACAATATAGTGTATATGCATAATAAGCCAGAGGAAATTTTAAGATGAGGGGATAGGAATCTTCAATTTTAATTGTTATCCACGTTGACTATAAATGTTTTATACAACATTATGTTCGTTTCCCATATTTTTCTCTATTATGTCATCTAAATAGCATCAATTATATAATTTAATGTTTACTCAAGTTATGTAACTTTCATAAGGTATGATGCTCTTTTTAAGGGGAGGGTTAAAATTTTTGCTTCGGGCTGAGGCCCATTTCACCTCCTTATTAAATGGGAATCCATAAAATTCGAATTTACGCCGATTTTGACCATATAACCCAATACTGTACTTTTTTGACTAGCATGATATCGTTATATTCCAGGTGTTTTCTGTGTCCTGTAGTCAATTGTTTTGGTATTTCAATTGTTTGAACATCTAGAATTTTTGACATTTGTCCAAACTCCTCCTAAACTTTTTCGAAAGACTTCAAACTTGAAAAATACAGATTGGACTATTATCTAAAAGAGTAGGAACAGAATTTTGTTTGTTCCGCCATAATCTGAGCATTGTCGATTTTCAAAACCTACTATTTTTGGTTTTTGAAAATGAGAAAATTTAAATATTTTTTTCCTGTTAAATCCGATCGCCGCAATGAAATTTCAGGACTTTTTCGTAGTCGGGGGTAGAATGCACATATTCTTACTTGATAAATTTCTTTGTAATATGCAGCTAGTTTGGGATTTTTCTTCGAACAAATTTTCAAAAAATTTTTTTGAATTTTAAAAATTTTTTCTTTTTGAGTATACAAAAAAATTATCTAGTAAAAAAAGGGTATCTCGCCAACATACAAGCACCTGAATGTGATGTTGATGACAGATTGTAAAAGTTTGTAAATTCAAATTACAATAATTTATTTTCTTAGAATCTTTTAAACATCAAATTTTCAGGGCTGTGCAGTCGGGCTAGATGTATCTTTTTACTTTGATAATTTTTTTGTCTACCCAAAAGAAATTTTGTAAAAATTTTTTCAAAAAATTTTTTTTTGAAATTTGTTCAAGAAAAAAATCCCAAACTACTGCATATACAAAGAAATTATCTAAGTAAGAATTGTGCATCTCCCAACTACAATGTCTGAAAATTTCATGCATATCGGATAAACAATAAAAAAAGGTTTTAAATATTCCAATTTTCAATTTCAAAAACCCAAAAATAGTAGGTTTTGAAAATCGATCAATGCTCAGATATGGGGTCAAATATCAAAATTCCCCTGCTACACTTTTTAGATAATGTCCAATCTTTGTATTTTCTAATTTCTACTACATTTTAAAATATACAATATGTGTATATGCATAAATAAGCCTAGAGGAAATTTTAGGATGAAGAGGGATAGGAATCTTCATTTTAAATTGTTCCACGTTGACTATAAATGTTTTATACACATTATTCATTTCCATATTTTTCTCTATATGTTCATCTAATATAGGCATCATATTATTATAATTTAATGTTATATCGAAGTATGTACTCTCATAAGTTATGGAATGGTCTTTTAAACTAAACAGAAATATGCTTTGAGCTCAAAGCTGATGAGACTGAATTGAAAATAAAGGTAAAAGCACTACAAAATGTTTGTAGGGAATCTCAAGAGTCGGATAAAATTCCGCAAAGACCTGCATTAAAATTGAAGCAATATTATTAGTTGAAATCTAATATTAGCAAATATATGAATAACTATGAGCCACAAATAAGACCAGAGGATTGTGCAAGCAATGTAAGTAATAAAAAGCTAAGTAAATCCAGTGTGAGATCAGAAGGTTTAATATCACAATCCTTAGCGATTGTAATAGAAAGAAAAAAAGCCGAAATAAAGGCAAATCAAGAATATTTGTCAAAAAAGAGAGAATTAGAAAGAAAACTAGAAAAGTTGAGCATGGACCAGCAAAATAATTGTATAAAATGCTTGGAACAATGCTTCATGCAAATATAGGGAAAGTTAGAAAAGCCTATTTCAAGTATTAGTGACAATTCACCTAAATATGAAAATGAAAATGTTATAGGTTTTTCAGGAACTAAAGAAATAAAAAATAGTGCTGAAACTAATAATGAGGAGTCCTTACTAGTACAGCTTTTAAGAAAACGATGTGTTTTTAAAGGAAAGCAACTAGAAATAAATAATAAAAATCTTTTAATATGGTGTGAACCAGAGGTATCCACAGGTGAAGACCCAACAAAATTTAAGGATTTATTTTAGCATTTAGAACTAATATAGAGCAGAAATGTTGTAGTGAAACTAATTAACTTCATTATTTAAGGAAATATACTGAAGGTTAAGAAAACATTGTGAGAAGTTCTTTACACATGGATGAGAATGAAAGTTACAAAAAGGAAGTAGAATTATTAGAACTAGAATTTGGAAATGAGCAATCATTGCTAACGCCTATTTGAGAAAACTTGAAAATGTTCTGACATTAAAAGTGAAGATAAAAAAGCTATGAGAGAATTTTCTTTATTTCTAAATGCTTGTAATAACTCCATGAATAATATATCACCTTTAAATGCGTTAAGTTGTTCGGTTGATATTTACAAAACAATTAAAAAACTTCATTTAGACAGCGTGATAAATGGAGAAATAAGGTTGAGAAAGTCTATGATGAAAATAAAAACTTAAGCTTTAGTATGTTAGCAGAATTTGTTGCTAAAGAATCAAAATTGTTAAATATTCCATTATTTGGTGAATTAGTGCTATACCCAAACAAACTAAGTTACAAAATGAGAAAGGTAAGTTATTCAACACTAAAGAAAACAAAAATGACAATAATAATAATAATAATAATAATAATAATAATAATAATAATAATAATAATAATAATAATAATAATAATAATAATAATAATAATAATAATAATAATAATAATAATAATAATAATAATAATAATAATAATAATAATAATAATAATAAATGGAATAATAATAACAAAAAATGTCAGTTTTGTAAAAAAGAAAACGATATTATTAATAAATGCAAAGACAATAGAATGTGCCACAAATATTTAAATTCAAATCATTTCAGTAACAATTGCAGGAGACCAGAAAAGCGTGAAAAGTGTGGCAAGCAATATCTAACCCTTTTGCATAAAGATGATACAAAGAAAAATTCAAGTGTCAATTCAAAGAAAGATCAAAACAACTCAAATCCTACACAATCAGTTCTCTCTGTAAGTCAGGTAGATACCACAGAGTCATTAAAGCCAGAAAATAATACATCAAAAAGCTTTCAAACAAAAGTGATAATGAAAAGTTATCATTTCCTGCTGTGCCAGTCAAAATAAAGATAAAAGGTAAAGATAAAATAATTGAGAAATATATGGGACTTGATGCTTATTCTACAGCTTGTTTTATGGATCTTAAGTTAGCTTCAAAATTAGGTATGAAATATATGGAAGCTTAAAAGGACATTGACATCACTGTTCGAACAAAATAAAATAGCAACGTATATTTTGAATAATTTAGAGGTTTATGATATTGGGATGAAGAAATTTGAGACTATAAATAATATTATGTAAAAAACTTTGTCCATTTACCAAGGAAGAGTCTCCATCTCACAAAGATATATATGGATTGGATTAATTATTTGAAACACTTTCCATTCAACTTTATTGAAGCCAAAATAGAACTTTTAGTTGGAATGAACCAAAGTGAGTTGTTGAAGCCTATTGAAATTGTAGATGGACCATATAACTACCCTTTTGCAGTTAAGTATGTTTTGGTTGAGCCCTGCAAGGATCTTCATCTGGAGGGATCCCAGCATTCATGAACCTAAGATGCCACAAAACTCGAATTATAGAAAAGTGAAAATTTACTTGAAAAGTTTTGCTTGAGAGAGTTTTCTGAAAAGAATTCAGAACAAATTTGTGAAAGTGTTGAGGATATAAAATTGAAAGAAAGGATAGAAAATACATTGCAGAGAACCACCATAGGTAAATTTCAGATAGGTTTACCATTTAAAAGTGAGAATTCACAATTTCCTAATAATAAAGGCCAGGCTTTAGGTAAACTATTTTCTTTGAGAAATAAATTTTTGAAAGATAAAGAATATTTTGCAAAATATAAAGAGAATATAGATGAAATGTTACAACTTGATATTGCAGAAAAGGTAGAGAGAGATGAAGTTTTAAATACTAAGAGGTTTTATTTAACTTACCACTGTGCTATTCATCCTCAAAAACAAAAATTAATAGTAGTATTTAATGCTGCGTTGCCATACAATACCATTTCTTTAAATATTAGTCTATTGACAGGTCTTAACTTCATGTCTATCTTACAAGGACTACATTTAAGGTTTAGGCAGGAAAAATATACATTTATAGCAGATATTAAACACTTGTTTTATCAAATACAAGTACGTAAAAAGATAAAGAATATTTGCGTTTACTATGGTTCCTAAATGAAAATTTAGAAAAAGCTCCGGAGGAATATAGAGTCAAAGTATACATATTTGACAGTGTGACTGGGAGTCTTTTGGAAATAGGACTAACAAAGGTAAAATAAGCAGAAAAATTTAGTGATATAGCCAAAGTTACTATTCATATGTGAAATTTTATGTAGAATGACTGCTTTGAAGCAGGAAAATCGATTAAAAGAACTAAACAGATTTACTATGAGGCAAAAAAAATTTTTAAATTAGTGGATTCAAGCTGCACGGAGTTCCAAATAATTCAAAGAGTTTTACAGAAATTACTGACCATCCAATTGGCACATGTTCAGAGAGAAAAAAAAAAATTTACCCTCTAGAATGACTTAAAATTAAAAAGCAAAAGTTAATCTGGATCCAGGAAAATGATCTGTATTAAAAGCTTCAGAGTAGATATAGGAATATTAAGAACAACCAAAAGAGGCATTCTATAGTTGTTATTTTCCAAATGACCATAGACATATAAATCCAATACTCATGTAACAGCAAAGAAATTTTAACTTATTGTGATAAAAAGACTAGAACTAGGCAGTTGGGGAAATCAACATAAATAAAAAAAATAGAAATAAATGCTTAATAATAGCTAATTAACCTATACATCATCTTCATCTCATTCATTCACTCATCTTCTTCTTCTTCTTCTTCATCTTCTGCTTCTACTTCTTCTTCTTCTCCTTCTCTCTTCTTCATTCTCCTTCTCTATCTCAATCTTCATCTCAAGTCGAATCTTCTCACGTTTTTCCTTTCTCTTCCTTCTCTTTCTTCTTTTCTTCTTCTTTTCTTCTTCTTCTTCTTCTTCTTCTCTTCTTCTTCTTTTCTCTCTCTTACTAGGTCTTCTTCTCTTCTTCTTTCTATCTTTCTCTCTTCCTTCTTCTTCTTCTCTTCTTCATCTTCTCTTTCTTCTTCTCCTTTCTTATTTTTTAATTATTTTCATTTTTTATATTATTTGTATGATTACTTTTAATTATATTTTTATTATTATTATATTATTATATTATTATATATTATTTAATTATTATTATATTATTATTGATTATTATTAATTATATTAGTAATTTGATTTTGATTATTCTCGATATTATTTATTATTAATATTTTATTATTATTATTATTAGTATTATATTATATTATTTATATTTAAGAATTGTTATATTTGCTAAATATTAACTAATTGGCTAATTGGTATAGTGATTACCATTAAGCTAAGTCTTAAGCATCGTTCAATTTAAGTATATAAGATTTATGGTTTTTCAAAACCAAACCTGGGTGTGCGAATTAGTTGCGCGCCTTCAAAAACTTTAATATATTATTATATATAATATAATTATATATATAATATATAATAGTAAAATATATAGTATATAGATAATATATATATATAATATATATATAAATATTATATATAATATATATAGCTGCTCCCCAGGATTTACCAAGTAAATAACTAACATCCTCCTAGTATAAGAACTTTCGGCGAGTGAAGAAATTACCTCTCTTTTGAACTTTCTACAATAAATTTGATGGTACTTTCTTATTATTTATTCTTGTACAAAGAAAACTCATGTGGTGTATATTATAACAATATAAACTCTAGTATATATATAATATATAATACTATATAAATATATATATGGTTATATATATAATAATATTATAATTATATATATAGTATATATAACTTCATGATATGTACATAATAATATATATATATATATATATATGCGAAAGAAAGAAGGATAGGCTATTTAATTACATCTAATACCTTTTCATTTTGTGAAGCATCATTCTTCGTATTCTCTTTTGCCATTCTATCAGTTATCAATTGTTTAATATGCGCATTTACTTGGAAGTCATCTATATTACAAACTATGATATGATTGACAAAAATCATCATTATTCATAAAACGTGAGTAAACATCCAAATATCCATTAGTTTGGGTTCAGCAGATACTGGTAATGATCCACTTATCTGCAATAAAAGATGTATGTCCTTAATCAAAAATAGATATACGAGAACAATGTTGTTAAAATAATATATATAATGTTATATAATTAAATATATTACACATATTACTCTATAACTCTATATATATATATAACTAGTACTATATTATTATAATATTATATATATATATATATATATATATATATATAATATGCAATAATTAAACATTTTACTAGTATTAAAAATAACCTATTAAAAACTAAGATAAATATAAAATTAAAAAAATATGTCGACAAAATTAAAATGAATAAATATCGTTTGGTTTCTTGAGAACATTAAATGATTTGAACTTTAGGGATCAATTTTCAAGATTACCAAGAATATTAGAAAGATGTGTTCAAGGTTTAATGGAAAATTAAGTTAAATAAATTTCTATATGGATGGAGAGCAATGAACAAAGGAATGAAGTGGGGGAAAATTAAGTGAGAAGTTAAGTGAACAGAGTTTTAGGGAAACGTATGTGAGAGAACTTGCAAATAAATCAGTTGAATTTGAACAAGATGAAACTGAATACATTTGAACGCAAATAAAGTAAAAGTGTGTCTAGTACAAGAGAAGTTTGTCGGTGTGCGAAAGTAGGAAATAAGAATGTCCATAGTGAGTGGTGGAATTAAGAGGTTATGCAAGTGTTTAAAACTTAAAAAGAGGAGTGGCTGAATGTGCTAAAAGCCATTGATGAATATATAAAGAGGTAAGCAATGAAACCCAATAGTTTGATACGCAGGAGGATAAAATAGGTAAATGAGTGAGCAGTTTGGAAGAGGGATACATGGAGACATACAAAGGAATAGGAAGCTCTTCTGGAATTAAGTACGAAACTTGTATTTCCAAGATTGTGAATTGCTTTGGTAAATACTTTTGTCTCCAATTACTCAAAATGTTATGAAAAAGAAATACCAAAAGCTAAGCTTTGATAACTGAGTGTCATTCTTTTCGAAATTGATATTTAAAACTTCAGATTAGCTCTAGTTTTCTATTTACAGTCCTGAAATTACGTTTTATTTTACCAATAAAGTTTGGGTGCCCATTTATAACAACAGTTTTGTAACACCGCAAAGGCAGTCGTAATTCTTATAGAACGTCAGTGCGAGATTGACAAATTTCTCTTTCAATATGTTTATCACGCAGTTAAAAAATTGTTAGTTTTTAGTGGTTTTCAGTTCTTGTGAACTGTTGTATGAAAGTGATGATGTTATTAATGGGCCCTAAAGATCTTCTATGAGTATTATGTTGGAGTAGTTTCAGCTGTTATTCTATTGTCACATAGTGTGTAATTTATTTATGCCCCGGAAGTGTATGAATAATCCGGATAACTTGTGCAATATTTCCAGATAAGTGTCTTTTCCATCGAGAAAGTCTTTAATAACTCATTCACTTGTTGTCACTATTAAGTAAAGTTTGCATATATTAATAATTATAATGTTGATTTCAGGAGGAGCAAAAAATGTGTAAATAACATTTCCCTTTGATATTTGAAAACTTGTGGTTCATACATAGTAAGGTGATATATATTGTCATTAAAAGTTACTCTTTGTTACGAAAAATGTAACCTTACCGTTGAAAATAGTGATGACATGGTCATTAGAAGACCAAATGTGGTTGCCATTCGATCATTGTAATCGTGCGTAGGTAAAAACATCGTCACTAAAGCAATTGCTTGAAGAACAATACTTGGAAGTATTGTAATCAAAATATAGGCTCCATATCTTCTAGAAAGTTTTATACTAACTGTTATCTGCAAAACTTTAGATATTAGCAAATCCCATTATGGCTATTAGCAATTAATTGTGTATTATAAAATTAGAATAATGAATAACGTAATCAAAGTATTTCTAAAATGATTTTAAATTGTTTAAAACGATGAACTTTTAGTAAAATTAAGAATTAACATTTATATATAAGTGAAAAATAAAAATTACAATTTCTTACTTCTTTTGAACTTTTGAAACCATATTTAAAATCCAATATTTCATAAACTGAGTGAAACACACCAGATCCCATAGATAATTTGGAAGTGCTTGTTTCCCATTTAACTCCCGGTAAATTTTCATTTAGGCTTACAAGTTTCAGAGAAAAAGTACAGGTCTGAAAGAAAGAAAATAAGCTTCTATTGAACAAAACTTTTAAAAATTGCCTATATCAATTTCACTTGAAATCATTGTTAGAAATTAATGATTAATCTCATACTTGCTCATTAAATGGAAAATAAAAAAGATTCAAATCACAAATGATTTTTACTGGAACAGCATTTTCACTAATTATAAGAACTTGATCTCCTTCAAAAAACATTGCTGAAAAATAATAAATTGTTTATTGATATCAAATGAATTTTCTGACAAAACTTATTTAAACAGCTTTATTTACTA